>JBBPKX010000292.1:0-19123 GCA_038089435.1 Boletus austroedulis | reverse complement strand
TGGTAGCCAAGAGTAAGGGCTATCGATTACCTCAGCAAACCTAAGCGAAATTCCCACACATGATTGCAGTACACTTCACACACTGTAATGAGGTCAATCATTGCAACAGTTTTGGAGGTCACTGTACTTCTGAGTGTTTGGCTGCTTAGCCTATGTCTTTATTCCTCTGGAGATGAGAAAGGACAAACTATCTGCTAAAGCTGAGGAGATGACCTTCATTGGATATGAACCCAACACGAAAGGTTGGCAGTTCTGGTCACAATCCAGACATCGGGTCTTTATATCTACATGCACCACATTTGATGAAGCTCACTTCTGTTCCTGTTCCAGAAGTGATGGAATCAATAAACAGACTGCTATACCAGAAGATACTGCATTCAACCATGAAACAGCATCCATGACTAGTGACCAGGACAATAGGAATCCGGACCCTCCACCTGAACGTCACATTATAGTCGATGCACCTACTCTTGGACATGCACCACAACCAAGAAGATCACAGGCTACCTCTTCACATCGCTCCCAAAGCCCACTGGCTTGGAGACCACGAGAGTCACAACAACCTTGTCAATCATCAACACCTTCTTCATCATCATCTTCTGATTTTGGTCTTTTTCAACCATCATCACAGAGGACACCATGCATACCTTCTCCACCACCATGGTCTCCTTCACCTCCACATGTGAGAGCAAAGAGAGAAAACAGACTGATGGGATAATGGCTGGACAAAGAGAACAATTTACACAACCATGATGACATGCCACAATGAAAATGTTATTGTGCTCCTCCTCTTTCTTCACCTTCTTGCTTTACACCAGCAAATTGGCAACCACCACGTCAACAACATGAACCACTTCCTGTGTTCCATGCATTACCACATCAAAATAGATGAACCATGGATGAACAGACCACAACCTGTCCTCCTGTCCAGGAGAGGAGAACTCAACGAGTTCCTAAACTGTGCATAATGCCAGACAATGCATATGGCAAGCAACCACCGCTTGAAATAGAGTGAGATATTAATATGGGTGTGGATCCTATTCAGGAAGAGTGAATGGAGGATGAACCAATTGGAACATCTACTCGTCAAGGGATGCAGTCATTAGATTCTACCTCACAACAGGGAAGTGGAATGTCATCATCAGATGCTACTCCATGTCCTACAAATGATGAAGATATGGGTGATCTTTATAGTTCTCAGTGGATATGATACCACTTACATACAGCCATCATGGAGAAACTTCCAAAGACATATTGAGATGTACTCCGAATGTCCCTGGATGAGCAAAAGCCATGGAGAACTGTGATGGAAGAAGAATACAAGTCACTCCTTGAATGAAAGGTTTGGACTTTAAGTGATTTATCCAAAGGTCATGAACCCATCAAGGAAAGATGGGTATATGCAGTTAAAAGCGATGGCCACAAGAAGGCATGCTTTGTAGCAAAAGGCTTTATACAAGTCTTTGGCATAGACTACAAAGAGACATTCTCTCTAGTTACCAGGTTTGAAACCGTTCACTTACTCCTCATGTTAGCATTGCTAGAGGATTGGGAGATGCATGCTCTTGATATCAAAATGGCGTTTTTATTTGGCAAACTAGAGGAAGACCTCTATCTGGTTCAACCTGAAGGCTTCATAGTAAAAGGTCAAGAGAACAAGTTTTGTCAACTTGGAAAGGCCATCTATGGCTTGAAGCAGGCTGCCCTACAATGGAACAAAGCCTTGCACACTTCACTCCTTGAACTTGGATTCAAGAGGACCCTGGCTGATCCAGGAGTATATATCAAATGTGATGAAAAGCATTTGATTATTCTTGTTTTTTATATTGATGATGCTCTATTTTTAGGTAGTGATAAAGCTCTAGTCCTCAAGTACAAGAAACTGTTCATGAATCGTTGGGAATCTCATGATCTAGGCGAGACCACTGAATATCTAGGAATGAGGATTACCAGAGATCACAAGAAATGTTCTCTGAGATTGGACCAAATCTCCTACACACAAAAAGTAGTCGAGCACTTTGGTCAAATGAACTGTAAACCAGTTTTGACTCCTCTACCTGCCAGTTATCAACTGAAACCCAATGTGAATATGTCATCCCCTGTTCTCAAACAGAAGTACCAATCCATTATTGGTTCACTTCTTTATATCATGCTTGGAACAAGACCAGATCTCGCTTACTCAGTGATCAAAATGTCCCAGTTCTCTGTAAATTCCTTTGAGGAACATTTGCAGAAGGCATTATATATAGTGCACTATCTTGCACATACAACTATGTTGTGCTTGAGATATACTGGAGATGGACCTAATAATGGGTTCATTGCCTACTCTGACACTGATTGGGCTGGAGATATTGAAACCTCTTGATCCACCACTGGTTACTCTATCTTCTTGGCCAATGGGATTGTATCCTGGTTGTCAAAACACCAGAAGAGAGTTTGACTTTCATTCACTGAAGCAGAATATTGTGGTATGACAGAGTATGTGAAACAAATCCAATGGATACACAATCTCTTTGAGGAACTTACATTCCCACTTCCCACAATTCCCCTATGTGTTGACAATCAGAGAGCTATCTTCCTTGCTTTGAATCCCCAAACATTATATCCAGGAGGCTGTTGAGTTTAAAGAGGTAGAAATCTTCTATGTTCCCTCTAACCAACAGTTGGCAGATATCTTCACAAAGAATCTGACCAAGGAATCCTTCAAGTGTGGCCGAAAGTATTTGACATTATCTATTTCATAAGTATTAATGTTTCTAGTGAGGAAGAGTGTTGAGATCTGGGTATTCACATTTCATATTCATCTAAAGAGACCCAGACTCTAGACCATCCACTGTATCAGACTATTACACTATCACATTTGACTCATGGCATACATCATAGATAGGAGATCTATTTGCCATTGGTAGATAAGGCTGATGTGTCATTACAGCTTACTTTACTTATCTCTTATCATTTATTATCCTATCTCTTTATAGATAGAATACATACATGGACAAACAGTCCTCTCATGTATATAAGAGAGCTCAAGTATCTTGCTCTCTAGGTTAACAAGTTATCTTGCCTCTCACACTTCGAGTACCCTCAGTACACACTACTTCACACACTTACTCGCCTACTCCACTTGTAAGTTTTCTACAAGCTCCATATACTTCCTCTATTGCTCCATTATCCATTTGAGTGTTCCCTTGGTTAGCCACCAAGGAGAGAAAGAGACTAGCACATCTCTTTAATTCCTTCATACCTGTGTAACAGATCTGAGTACATATTATGTTGGTGAAAGGTTTCAACACTCACCAACAACAATTTCAAAGTAAATGATGTCGGTCCTATGTATAAGCAGACAGCTGAAAAGCTAGTAGGTATTTCTGAAAGATGGTTGAATTTTTCTCATCAGATCCATTCTACTCATCAAACATGCAACTGCTGAATTCTGATACACCAGTTGCATGTAATATCCTAGACAATTGCCACTTCCAATACTTCTTGGACTGTGTTGGGGCAGTTGATGGAACATATATCCATATATTTGTACCAACTGAGAAGCATGCAAATATGCAGAACTGGAAGGGGATGGTATCACAGAATTGCTTGTTTGTCTGTGACTTTCACTTTCTGTTCACATATGCAATAATGGGATGGAATGGATCAATGGCTGATGCTATCATGTGGTACAATGCACATACTGACAATCTGTATATACCCAAGGGAAAATATATTCTTGCAGATGCTGGATTTGGGGGATTGGATGTACTTCTAGTTCCATACCATAGAGTACAGTATCATCCAAAAGAGTGGCATCAAACAAATCTATGGTAAATTTTTTAAATCCTTCTTCTTGCATCTGAATATTGCATGGATGTGCAAGCATGTATTCCAATGGCACTTTGTGCCATTCACAATTGTATTCAATGATTAGATCCAGAAGCATTTTGTATCCCAGAATTCCAAGTGGAGTGCTTGGAACAGATGAATGCTGGTAGTGGTAATAAGGATAATAAAGATGAGATCAGTATTGGGTTTCTCACAGATAGTCCAGTTGGTACAGCAGAGAAATAAAAGGCAGAGGAATGACACAATCATATTGTAGAAAGTGTTATATTTTCCCTATTTTTCTATCTATTTTCCAAATACTTAATGGACTTTTATTTAGTTTCCTTCCTATTTTCTTGTTTGCCCCTTAGCTAAGGGTTAGCAGACACAGACTCCCAGATGGTCTCTAGAGCAGTCCAGACTCAAGGCACATGGCTCAAGGCTATGTAGACCCTGGAACATCATAGAATTGTGATTGGCTGTACATGTGCTCTGACACATGTCCATCCTAATTAGCCCCTATGACTTGGACTGACTCAACATGACTCATCTGCTTGTCCTAAACTGTATGTCTCTGCCCCAATGCCTTGCCTCATATACCAATAGCACATATGGCTTGTGTATAGCCTCAGTAGCACAGCCATGTACAGTAGAGTATAAATACTAGGCCCAAGGCAACAAGACACTCCAGTCTTGTTCTCCTTGGAGTTTTCTCTTCTCACTTCTGCCCTCACATATGCCCCCACAAGCATACTAGCTCTTAAGTGAGTTGGTCATTTTATTAGAACAAGACTGCTCTTACCTGCTGGACTAGCTACCTGCCAGAGAAATAACAAGTTGACAAAGGAACTCAAGTTCACCAGTAGGAACTTCCATATAGTTCATCTAGAGTACTGAACACTTTCCCAGTGTTGTACTACCACATCAAAGATCTCCTCAAATACTTACTCACCAGAATCAGAGGATACCTGGACTCCATGCTTAGAGCCAGACTATCTGGTAGAGATAAAGAAAGAAGATGAAGAAGACCTACAGGTATAGTAACAGCATTTTGCCTTATCCATAGGGGAATTGCATAAGAGCTCATGAAGCCCATGTATAGCTTCTTTACCCACTCTTGGAACAACAGGAGGAAGTAGTGGAAAAATCTGAAGAGTTATTGGATTATTGTACAAGTTTAGACAAAGGGCTTGGGACTGTTTGAGAACACAGTACTTTCAAACCAGATGACTCGCCATTCACATTAGTAGAAACTAAAGTCTACAAAAGGACATAGTAGATTCCTACAAGCATGAAGTCAGAACACCACTGTACCACCCCTCTACCCTGGATACCCCAGAACTGCTATTAGCAAAACCTGTTGACTGGACCTGGGTCACTAATGAAGAATGTCATGGATTGATAACTAAGGCAAGCAGACTTACATAGACATGTGACTAGAGAGAGACTACAGAGGGAGATCAATGATCTTATACAGGAGGGTATATATTTTGCTTAGGAGAGAGAGCAGAACACTGCACATGCTGCAAAACTCAGAGAGAGAGTCCAGGCCATCCATGCAGACATCCAAGAGAGAATATGTATTTGACAGAGAACTCCTACTTCCACTTCTCCTAATCCTCCTCCTTACCCCTGCTGGTTTCATCCTCACACACCTCTTGCTGTGGATATCATTACACCTCTCCAACCCCACTCAATACTTAGGCACCCTTGTCATTTTCTTCCATATTAGGTTATTATTTGTAACTGTCAATCATAATCATAATAATGAAGAACCTATAATGGAAGAACCAGAACTAGTAGAACCTGTGCAAATCATTGAAGAAGCATCCCTACATCTTATTGTAGCCAAACAGGAATGCTGAGAGGAAATACTAGAAAGAGAGAACACAGACAGTTCAGACTTTGAAACCCTTGCATATCATGAAGCACATCCACATCCACAAGCAGAAATTACACCATGTTACACTATCAGACAGACAGTGGCTGAAAGAAGAAACATCTTCAGGCACTGATATATCAGAGCTAGAGAAAAAGTCCTTGAAAGGAGAATCACAGAAAGGGTTGATAGGAAGATAGTGCAAAGAGCTATTGAAACAGAGGCAGCAAGACAAAGGCTTCTCATGAATCTCAGACAGCTTGATGATCAGATCTTAGAGCAGATCCCATACTTTCCACCTACTCCTGTGCCACTAAGAATCTGCCCCTGCTTTCCAATAGACACTGATGAGTCATCCCTTTAATAGATAGGCATTCACCAATAATCTATTGGCTATACAGCTCAATGCAACATTAGTGCAGGACTTGTTGAATCTCTTTGATCATCTAACAGAAAGACATGATGATGCACAGGCAGTGTTACAGAATGCAAATACAACCACTAGACAACAAGCTGCTACTATTGCAGCCTTAGAAAATCAAGTAAATACTGCTACAACACAGGTCATTGTCCTGCAAGCATTAACTGCAGCCAATTCCACCATAGCCCAAAGCTCAGTAAAGCTTTTGTGGACCCTGGATCCCTATAACAGATCTAGATTGAAGTTTGAGGAATGGTGGACAAAGATTCAGGCTTGATTAAATGAAAATGCTGCAGTGTTTCCACCAGCAAGCCAAAAAGCCATGATTGCTGTCCTATCTTGGTTAGAAGGATAGAAAGCCAGAGGCTTTGCTTGGACAAAGTTAGACCTTATCTCATCAGGAGGAACCTATTCCTGGGTTACCCTAGTAACTGAAGTCAAAGCCCTATTCAGATCAGTAAATCAGCAGAAATGGGCTAAAGTGAAACTCTAATCCCTTTGCCAAGGGAAAATGCTGATTGATGACTAGATCATCAAGTTTATGGAATATGAATCTCAGACCAGAATGGATATGTTGTATCTCATTTCCATTATTGAAAAGAATGTCAATTAGAAGATCATTAATTGAATTCTCATGAAAGGACCTAGACCAGCTACAATACCAGACTATCTTGAGAAATGCCAAATGATAGGCACAAGAAGACAATTTCTCTCTTTTATCCATAATGGGACAATGACATGCTGAGATCCATTTGCAATGGATATTGATAGGATTGAGATGGACTTGGAACTCAAAGAAGAACTGGATGATAAAGAGAGGGAGTTGGCCATGATCAGGAAAGGAAAAGCATGTGTCTCAAATAAGTTTAAGAAGACCAGAGCACACATCTCTACCTGCTTTAATTGCAGAAAGCCTGGACACTTTGTCAAAGAATGCCAGCAATCCTCCAGTAAATGTCCAGATTGTTCCTGGAGTCAGGAACAACACAAACCTAATTGTGTACAAGTAAAGACTAGACAGTCCAGGGCTATTACTGCAGAAGCCACCATGTCATGGGACAATGAAGAAGATATATCCTATGCCTGTAAAGGCATGATGATGGAACAAGTAAAAGCACTATTTCAATCTATGCCCTCAAGCTCAGGAAAAGCTTGAGCAGTCTTGAAGGACTGAGTGAACAGGTTGCTGAAATAAACTCAGATGCTCACACTATAACATTATTATCAGAAGGATATGAACCTCTGCCTGCAGTCATACAAGAAAATCCATAGATGATCCAGCCAACAAACATAGATATGAGACATCTTGCAACTATTGCTAAAGAAGTCATAGAATTGGCAAAACAAGAAATACATCTACCCATAGAGATCACTATTGAAAATGGAAAGATAATCCCTGTCATTGCTCTACTAGATTCCAGATCACATGTAACATTTCTAGATGAAATGTGGGCTAAAGAGAATGATATACCTCTGAAACCCCTTACTTGGCCAATAATGCTATTTAATGCTGATGGAACAAGAAATAGCACTGGAGATCTCAAATACTATGCTACCATTCTCATGGAATATGACAGATATAGAGAAAAGATGAGAACAGAGATTGCTAATCTAGGAAAGAATAAAGTGATACTTGACTTCACCTAGTTAAAGCATCATAACCCAGAGATAGATTGGAAATTAGCAACAGTAAAAATGACTTGATGCCCTCCTGAGTGCCATAGCCCTTTTCTTTACCAGATTTGTCAAATGGAGAACTGAGACATACAACTTGTCACAGAAATGTGCCACAGACAACAGATAGACAAGAAGCTTGCAGATTTAATGGATAAAAATAAGAAACCCAAAGAACTAGTCCCAAAGAAGTATCATCATTATCTCCATGTCTTCTTGAAAAAGAAATCTGAAAGGATGCCAATTAGAAAATCATGGGACCATGCTATAGAAATGAAACCAGACTTTATACCAAAGAAGGGAAGACTGATTCCCCTTGATCTGGTTCAACAAAAGGAAGTCAGCAACTTCATAGATGACCAATTATTGAAAGGGTATATTTGGCCCTCCAAGTCACTATAGATGTCACCAGTATTTTTCATGCCAAAGAAAGATGGATGAAAATGGATGGTGCAGGATTATCAATATCTTAATGAATTCACCATTCAAAATAATTACTCATTATCCTTCATATCCCAGCTTGTTAATAAATTACAAGAAGCAAAGTTATTCACCAAAATGGATCTATGCTGGGGATACAACAACATACAAATCAAAGAGGAAGATGAATGGAAAGCTGCATTTGTATGCCATAGAGGATCTTTCAAACCCCTCATCATGTACTTTGGCCTTTGCAACTCACCAGCAACCTTCCAAACCATGATAAACAAGTTATTTGCTGACATGGATGATGTTTGCATTGTCTATATAGATAATATCATGATCTTCACTAAAACTGATGATCATAAGGAGCACAATTGGATCATACTCAAAGTGTTGACTAGACTTGCTGAAAATGATCTATTTATAAAACCAGAACAATACTACTTCTGAGTAAGAGAAGTAGAGTTCCTTGGACTTATCATTACTGCAGACAGAATTCAAATGGACAAAGAAAAGGTTAAAGCCATTCTGGAATGGCCTGTACCCTCAAAAGTTCATAATGTTAGAAGCTTCCTTGGATTAGCCAACTTTTATCAAAGATTCATAGATGGATACACGCAGGTTGCATGGCCTCTTAATGATCTTATCAAAAAGAATATCCCTTTCATATGGAAAGAATCCCAGCAGAAAGTGTTTGACACACTAAAGTCAAAATTCACATCCACCCCTATCCTTGCATATTCAGCTATAGACAAACAATTCCACTTAGAAACAGATGCATCATATTTTGCAATGGGAGCTGTATTATCTATTGAAATTGAAAACAAATGGCATCCCATGGCTTATTCTTTGCACTCCATGATGCCAGAAGAATGAAACTACCTGATAGCAGATAAAGAAATGTTATCAGTAATAAGAAGCCTAGAACAATGGTGACATTACCTAGAAGGAATCTGTCACAAATTTGAAATCTGGAATGATCATGCAAACCTTCAATGGTTCATAAGGAGGCAGGACCCCAATTGTCAACAAGCCCAATGGGCTCAGTACCTGTTGAGATTTTGATTCAAATGGGTTTACAAAGCCGGAACTCAAATGGTAAATGAAACAACCTAATTTACTTAAGAGCTGGTATGCTTGTAGGGGCATGCATGAGAGCAGAAGTGAGGAGGGAAAACTTCAAGGAGAACAAGACTAGGATGTCTTGTCACCTTGGGCCTGGTATTTATACTCTACTGTACATGGCTGTGCTAGCAAGGCTATACACAAGCCATATGTGCTATTGGTACATGAGGCTAAGCATTGGAGCAGAGACAAACTGGTTGGGACAAGCAGATGAGTCATGTTGAATCAGTCTGAGTTATAGGGGGGCATGTGTTGGGGCACATGCACAGCTAATCACAGCCCTACAATGTTCCAGGGTCATGACATCAAGGGTTTGCATAGCCTTAAGCCATGTTCCTTGAGTCTGGACTGTTCTAGACACCATCTGGAAGTCCATGTATGCTAACCCTTAGCTAAGGGACAAACAAGAAAGAAATGGGAGAAGAAACTAAATAAGAGGCCATTAAGCATTAGAAAATAGATGGGAAAATAAAGAAATGTAACATCACCCCCCCTCTATGAGCTGGCATCCTGACAGCCTACTAGGCCTCCAGCAGCTCCTCCAGCCAAACCAGGTGAGCCAAATAGAGCACAAAGTAACCATGCTGTTTACCTATCATATCCATATGGGGTGGCCACTGAGATACCTGTGGACAGTAAGAGGATAAGGGACAGATATCTGGCCAATCAAAAGGTGCAGGCCACACAAAAACACTAGAACATTGCTGAGGGAGCACATCTGGGATTTGGATGGCATAGTCAGTCTTGGGCAAAGGGAAGGATCCCAGAAGCCACAGCTCCCAGGGCTCCCTCATGAGCTCTCAAGAGCCCTGCCAATTCTCCAGTGTCCAACCATTGTCCATTGGGTCCAGCTGCAAGTCTGAAATGGTGTCCCCTTCCAAATCATGATCCAGTTTATCCCAGACAGAGGTGGTATTTGGAATACTATGGGAATTTGAACCATCATCCCAAATAAATATCCAACATTCCGGATGGCAGCCAAGTGGATGCTCTGGGTCCCACTCAGATTCCCACATAGGACCTCCAGTCTCAGCCCAATCTTCATAGGGCTCAATTTCTCTTTCTGATTCAATGTTTGCAGCAGGGGCAGGGGAAAGGAAGAAAGGGGAATGCACACACAGTTTATGAAGGTGAGTGGTGAAAAGCCAGATGCAGGCAAGCATGATGTGGATGTGGTCCATTGGGAGAGCCAAGCTCAATCAGCAATAAAAGCATTGGTAATTCAGGCACACCCCTGGGGAAATCTGCTAGGTAGGATCATCCAAGCAATCAAACAGTAGCATATGCAATGGTTTCTCAGGAATAGGTGATCCACAGTACTTAAACAAATTGAAGAAGTTAGACACCACAATGCAGAGCTTCTGGGGGGGGTTAGGGTGTAAACAATGGAAATCCATGACTGCCTGTGGCACATGCTTCAGGTTATCCTCTGTTTTCCATGTCCATTCTTCTTCTGGATAGCCTTTTCAATGCACCAGGAATTGAAGGCAGTTGTGGGATCATCTGCTACCTGCAATATAGTCCACTTCCCACTCATTATCCCATTCCTCCATCACTTCCATGGGTCCAGGTCTATGGACCAGTTATCCAGGGAGTCATTCCTTGTAGGGCTTTATGTGAGAGACATTAATTACAAGGTGGATATCCATGGTCTTGGGCAACTGTAGCTCAACTGCATTTGATCTGGCTAGGTGGATGATGGTGTATGGCCCATGCCATTGTTCCATAAGCTTTTTTGAAGTGCATGTCAATTTCAAATTCTCCATTGAAAGCCAAACTTTGTCTCCTTGCTTATACAAGGGCATGTCTGATCTATGTTGGTCTGCTTGCTCCTTCATATGTTGTTGTGCCTTTTCTAAATTATCATGCACCAGCTGCCACACCTCCTGTATCTCCTGGGATAGGGCATCAGCTGCTGAAGCTGAGATGTCACATTATTTGAAATCCATCTGAGGTTTGTATGTGTGTGTAAGCATGAAAGGGGAAACCTTTGTCAATGCTTGTTTCTTGTTATTGTAGGAAAATTGGGCAATGGCCAGCCATTTCAACCATTTCTCTTGTTGTTCAAAGCAAAAAAGGTGGAGATATTGTTGCAAATATCTATTGATCTGTTCTGTCTGTCTGTCTATAGATGGAATGTGGTGGAGAGTTTGGGTTGGATCCCTAATCTCTGGCACAAGTCCATCATCACCTGTGATGTGAATTGCAG
Organism: Boletus austroedulis; assembly: GCA_038089435.1. Classification (NCBI taxonomy): domain Eukaryota; kingdom Fungi; phylum Basidiomycota; class Agaricomycetes; order Boletales; family Boletaceae; genus Boletus; species Boletus austroedulis. Next base: position 7,579 of record JBBPKX010000292.1, on the reverse strand, counting down.
TCCACAGTCCAAGATAATAGTCCAGGGTAGACTGTGTGTCTTCCAGACATGATCTAGGTAAAGGTGGGTGGTCTGCAATGCGGTTGCCATTTTGTTACATGGAATGAATTCAACTTCCTTCAAGAATCGATCAACCACTACTAGGATGGAGTTGAATCTGTGACTGCAGAGAAGATCTGTTATAAAATCTGCTGATATGTTATTCCATGGCTTTTCTGGTATTGGCAAAGGCATGAGCTTTCCTGCTGGCAGGATGTTCTGTCCTTTATGTCTAGCACATAGGTTGCATCAAGTGATGTATTCCTTAACTGTCATGGATAGTCCTGGCCACAAGTAGCTTTGTCTAATCAAATCTAGGGTTTTCTCTGATCTGTGGTATCTGGCTATAGGGGTATTATGATGAAGTTGAAGGATCTCCATATGAAGTTCTTCATCATCTGGGATGTAGATCTTTCTGTTTTTGTCCACTAGCAAATCTTCTTGCTCCATATGGACTTTGTGATCCTTTTCTAATTTTCACACTTCTGATTCCTTTAATTTGTGAATGAATCCTTTGATCTGGCAGAGGATGGAGTTGTTATCTGTATCAACTTGTACAGTCTGGATTTGATCTGGTTGGATGACCATTACTCCTTTATTGTCTTCCTCCTTTCTGTCCACATGATCTTCTTGTCTAGAGAGAGCATCTGGTTTAGCCATTTGTGTTTTGGCCTTATGAACCCATTTGAATTGGAATTGTGACAGGTATTGAGCCCATCAGGCTTGTCAACAATTGAGGTCCTGCCTCTTCATGAACCATTGAAGATTGGCATGATTATTTCATATTTCAAATTTATAACAGATTCCTTCTAGGTAGTGTTGCCATTGCTCCAGACTCTATATCACAGATAGCATTTCTTTATCTGCTATTGGGTAGTTCCATTTCTCTGGTATCATGGAGTGAGAGGAGTATGTGACAGGATGCCATTTGTTTTTGATTTCCACAGATAATACCACTCTGGTTGCAAAGTTCCATGCATTTGTCTCAAGTTGGAATTGCTTATCTATATCCAGATAGGTGAGGATAGGGGCAGTGGTGAATTTGGATTTTAATGTATCAAATGCCTTTTGTTGAGATTTCCCCCATATGAAAGGTATGTCCTTTTTAGTCAAATCATTGAGGGGCCATGCAACCTGCATGTAACTATTTATGAATCTCTGATAAAAGTTGACTAGTCCAAGAAAGCTTTGGACATTCTTTACCTTTATCAGTTCCAGCCATTGTAGAATGGCTTTTACTTTTTCTTTGTCCATTTGGATTTTGTCTACAGTTACAATGAGTCCAAGGAATTCAACTTCCTTTACTTGGAAATAGCATTTTTCAGGTTTTATGAATAGATCATTTTCCACAAGTCTGGCCAACACTTTGAGTACAATCCAGTCATGCTCTTTTTGATCATCCATCTTTATGAAGACCATGATGTCATCAATATAGATGACACACACATCATCCATGTCAGTGAATAGCTTGTTCATCATAGTTTGAAAGGTAGCCAGTGAGTTGCAGAGACCAAAGTATGTGACAAGAGGCTTGAAGGATCCCCTGTGGCATACAAAGGCTGCTTTCCATTCATCTCCTTCTTTGATCCAATATTATTGTATCTCCATTGTAAGTCCATCTTTGTGAACAACTTTGCTTCTTGTAACTTATTGATGAGTTGGGATATTAGGGGTAATGGATAGTTATTCTGAATGGTGAATTCATTAAGATAGCAAAAGTCCTGCACCATTCTTTTTCATCTGTCTTTCTTTGGTACAAAGAATACTGGTGATGTTTGCTGTGATTTGAAGGGTCATATATATCCTTTAGCCAGTTGATCATCTATGAAGTTGCTGACCTCCTTTTGCTGAACCAGGTCAAGAGGGATGAACTTTCCTTTCTTTGGTACAAAATCCAGTTTTATTTCCATAGCATGATTCCATGGTTTTCTAATTGGCATCTCCTTGGATTCTTTTTTTGAGAAGACATGGAGGTAGCAGTGGTACCCTTTAGGAACCAATTCCTCTGGTTTCTTATTCTTATCTATAAGATCCACAAGCTTCTGGTCTACTTGTTGTCCATGGCACTGTGGAGCTCCAAACTGCTTTGGGCCTGTATTCCCAGTTTCTGTGACATTCTGTGACCATATTCTATCATCATACTGTAATGTTTCCCTATTTTTCTATCTATTTTCTGATACTTAACAGGCACTTACTTAGTTTCTTCTCCTATTTCTTTCTTGTTCACTCCTTAGCTAAGGGTTAGCAGGCATGGACTCAGGGATCGGTCTAGGTCAGTCCAGACCAAGGCAGCATGGCTCAAGGCTATGTGAACCCTTGACATCATAATCCTGGAACATTGTAGGGCAGTGATCAGCTATGCATGTCACCAACACATGCTCTCCCTGAAATAGCCCCTATGACTCAGACTGACTCAACATGACTCATTCCCTCATCCTAATACATATGTCTCTGCCCCAATGCTTAGCCTCATGTACTAATAGCACTATCAGCTCATGTATAGCCTCAGTAGCACAGCCATGTACAGTAGAGTATAAATACCAGGCTCAAGGTGACAAGACACCCCAGTCTTGTTCTCCTTGGAGTTTTTCCTCCTCACTTCTGCACTCACATATGCCCCCTCAAGCATATCAGTGAAACGACCTAACTCACTTAAGAGCTGGACGCTTTGTAGAGGGCGTTCGAGCGATGGGTGAGAAGGGAAATATCGAAAGGAGAACAAGACTGGGGTCTTGGCCTCGCTTCGAGTCTGATATTTATACTCTACGACGTATGGCTGTGCTTGGTCCGTGCTAGCGAGGCTATACTACGTTAAATATGCTATTGGTACATGAGGCGAAGCACCGGGGCAGAGGTGCACGAACGAGGACGAGGGGACGAGTCATCGTCTAGCCGATCTGAGTCGAGTCGAGTCATAGGGGCTATATATGGATAGGTGTGCGCTGGCAGCGTATAGCCACGCATAGCCTCGACGAGTCGATCCGGGCGATGACGTCAAGGGTACTGCATAGCCTTGAGCCATGAGTCCTTGGTCCAGGCTGTTCTAGTCCCTTGTTCGAGTGCGAGCCTGCTAACCCCTTAGCTAAGTGGCGAGCATAGTGAAAATAGAACAAGAAACTAAGTAAGAGTCCGTTAGGTATTGGATAACCTTTGGAAAATCGAGGAAACGTTACAATCAGCTCTTAAGTGAGTTAGGTCGTTTCATTAGAACAAGACTATCCTTACCCACCAGACTAGCTACCCGCTGGATGAACCATCCGTTGACTAAAGGAATTCAAATTCACCAGTAGGCCACTCCCCACAGTCCATCTTGAGTACTAAACATCTTTCCAGTGTTGTACTACTGCATCAAAGACCTTCTTGAATATTTCCTCACAGGTATCAGAGGATTCCCAGACCCAGTAGCAATGGCTAGACCATTGACTGTCACTCTCAAGGACCTGGTCCCAGATTGGCCAGTCAAGATCAAAGTAGAAGATGAAAAGGACCTACAGGTAAAGTAATGGCATTCCACCTTATCCATAGAGGAATTGCATTGGAGCTCATGAAGCCCATCCATTTTAGCTTCTCTACTCAGAGCCCAAAGCAGAAGGACCGGAAGAAGGAGATCGGAGATCAGAAAAATCAGAGGAGCTATCTGATTACTGTACAAGTTTAGACGAAGGGCTTAGGACAGTTCAAGACTGTAGTACCCTTGGACTGGATGACTCACTGTCCACCTTAGTAGAGACTGAAGCAAGCCTCAAAGGGGATATCATAGATCTCTATGAGCATGAAGTCGGAACACTGCCATACTGCCCCTCGACCCCAGATCGCCCAAAACTGCTATTAGTGGAATCCATTGACTGGACCTGGGTCACCAGTGACAGACATCGTGGATTGACATCTGAGACAAGTGGATATAGACATGTGACTAGAGAGAGATTACAGAGGGAGATCAATAATCTTATTCAGGAGGGGATACACCTTGCTCAGGAGAGAGACCAGAATGCCACCAGAGCCACAGAACTCTAACAGAGAGTACAGGCAGCATGTGCAGACATTGTGGAGCGAATATGCATTAGACAGAGAACTGCTACTCCTGGTCCTCCTAATCCTCCTCCTTACCCCCATTGGTTCTGTCCTCACACACCTATTGCTGTGGACATCACTTCTCCTCTCTGACCCTGCTCAACACTTCAGTGCCCTCATCATTTCCTTCCATATTAGGCTTCTTTTCATATCAATAGAAAATGTTGTTGTTCCTAAGCCTAGACTGGAAGAAGTAACAGAGAACCTGATCAGACCAATTGAGGAAGAGCACATTATTGAAGAAGCACCACTGCATATCATCAAAGTGGAAAGAGAATGCCAAGAACAGGCTGAAAGGAGAGAGAATGAAGAAAGTTCAGACTCTGAAACTCTCGTGTACAAAAACATCCTACAGAGAGCTTGGCAAGCACAGAGTAGAGGAAGACCCTCCCCTGCTGTAGAAAGAAGACTCAACTTTCATAACAGGTACCTTATTGCAAGGGAAAGAACCTTACAGCTTAGAGCAGCTAGATGAAGAATGGAAGAGAATGCGAATCAAGTGTTGACACACCTCAGAGAACTTGATGATCAAATCTCAGATCAAATACCCTATAGGCCAAGACCACCTACCCTGTCCATCCCACACTTCCTAATCGAGAGTGATGAGTCATCCCTTTGACAGACAGGCATTCATTGCCAACCTCCAAGCTATTCAGATCAATGCTACGTTAGCCAATGACTTGTTAAACTTATTTGATCATCTTATGGAAAGACATGATGATGCACAGAATGCTCTTAACCAGAGTACCACTACCACTTGGAGACAAGCAGCTACTATCACTGCTTTAGAAAACCAAGTCAATCAGGCTACTACTCAAATTACCACCCTGCAGGCATTATCAGCAGCAAACCCCACCACAGCCCCAAAGCTTAGTAAGGCTTTTGTGGACCCCGGATCCTATAATGGATCACAATCAAAGTTTGAGGAATGGTGGATGAAAATCCAATCATGGTTACATGAAAACACTGCAGTGTTTCCACCAGCTAGCCAAAAGGCTGTAATCACAGTCCTATCATGCTTAGAAGGACAAAAGGCCAGAGGCTTTGCCCAAACAAAGTTAGATCTCATCTCATCAGGAGGAGCCTATCCATAGGCTACCCTCATAATGGAGATCGAGGCCCTGTTTAGATCCATGAATCAACAGAAATGGGCTAGAGTGAAGCTCCAGACCCTCAAACAAGGAAAGATGCTGATTGATGACTGGATCATCAAGTTTATGGAATATGAACCCCAAATGGGAATGGATATGTTGCATCTTATCTCCATCATCAAAAAGAATGTTGATCAGAAGATTATTAACAGGATCTTTATGGAAGGACCTAGACTGGCAACCATGCTGGATTATCTAGAGAAATGCCGAATCATTGGAACCAGAAGGCAACTCCTATCCTTCATCCATAATGGGACTACTGCATGACACAACCCCTATGCAATGGACATAGATCGAATGGAGATGGAATCGGAGCCAGCCAAACCCGATAAAGAAAAAGAGGTTGCCATGATCCATAAAGGGAAGGCATGTGTAGGAAAGAAATTTAAGAAAATGTGAGCCTGGATCTTGATCTGCTTTAACTACAGAAAGCCTGGACACTTTGCAAAAGAGTGCCAGCAATCATTGACCAAATGTCCAGATTGTTCCTGGACAAAAGAGGAGCATAAACCCAATTGTGTAAAAATGAAAATACACTCTAATCACTCTATGAATGTGGAAGGAGCTACTTCATGGGACAATGATGAAGACATCCCTTGTGCTTGTAAAGGAATGTCGATGGAGCAAGTGAGAGCTCTATTTCAATCTATGCCCTCAAGCTCAGGAAAAGCTTGAGCAGTCTTGAAGGACTGAGTGACCAGGCTGCAGAACGAAGCTTTGATGTTCACATAATGACCTTAATCTTGAATGGTTATGAACCTATGCCAGCAGTCATTCAGGAGAGACCCCAATGCGTAAAACCCACAGATATAGACATGCAGCATCTAGCCACCCTTGCTGCAGAGATCCAAAGAGATGAAGAACCAAGATCAAAATGAGAAATAGAACTACCAATCATGATAACTTCTGAAAACAGAAAAGAGATCTCAATTCAAGCATTATTAGACTCTGGATCACACATCATGTTCCTAGATAGGAATTGGGCAGAGGAAAATGCAATCCCATTGAAACTGCTTCTGTGACTGATACTACTATACAACATAGATGGAACAAAGAACAGTGCAGGAACACTGAAGCACTATGCTAGCATCATAATGGAGTATGATGGACATCGAGAAAAGATGAGAACCGAGATAGCCAACCTTGGAAAGAATAAAGTGATTCTTGGGTTTACCTGGTTAAAGCATTACAACCCGGAGATAGATTGGGAGAAGCAAATGGTACAGATGACAAGATGCCTGATTTAATGCCAAAACCCTTTCTTATATAAACTAAACCAAATCAAGCAAGAAGACGCCCAGTTCCTAGCTGAAATGTGGAAAGGACAGCAGGTAGACAAGAAACTTGCTGAACTAATGGATAAAAACAAATCACTGGAGGAGCTAGTATCTAAAGAGTACCACAAGTACCTCCACGTCTTTTCAAAGAAAGAATCTGAAAGGATGCCAACATGAAAGCCATGGGATCACACAATTGAAATGAAGCCGGACTTCATACCAAAGAAGGGAAGATTGATACCCCTAGATCCCATGCAACAGAAAGAGGTTAGTGATTTCATAGATGATCAATTAGCTAAAGGATATATCAGATCCTCTAAATCGCCTCAAACCTCACCAGTATTCTTGTACCAAAGAAAGATGGAAGAAAACACATAGTGCAGGACTATTGTTACCTAAACAAATTCACCATATGAAATAACTATCCTCTTCCCCTCATATCCCAACTTGTTAATAAACTAAATGGAGCAAAGCTCTTTACAAAGATGGATCTTCACTGGGGATATAATAATATTCGAATCAAAGAAGGTGATGAATGGAAAGCTGCTTTCATTTGCCACAGAGGATCTTTCGAACCTCTAGTAATGTATTTTGGTCTGTGCAACTCACCAGCAACATTCCAAACTATGATGAACAAACTATTTGCCAACATGGATGACATATGTGTTGTCTACATTGATGACATCATGATCTTTACAAAAACAGATAACCAAAAAGAACATGATTGGATTGTGCTCAAAGTGCTTGCATGACTTGTGGAAAACGATCTGTTCATCAAACCAGAAAAGTGTTGCTTCTAAGTAAAAGAAGTAGAGTTTCTTGGACTCATAGTGACATTCAAAGGAATTCAGATGGACGAAGAAAAGGTAAAAGCCATAAAGGAATGGCCTATCCCCACTAAAGTGAAAAACGTCTGCAGCTTCCTCAGATTAGCTAACTTCTATTGAAGATTCATAGACAGATACACACAAGTTGCATGCCTGCTCAATGATCTAACCAAAAAAGACATCATCTTTGAATGGAAGGAGCACCAGCAGAAGG
>JBBPKX010000291.1:0-19134 GCA_038089435.1 Boletus austroedulis | reverse complement strand
CTCGTTTCCTCCATGACGGAGGTGCTGGACGACAAACACGTCCGCGAAGTGGTGAAGGGATATTTCCAATATGTGATGTTGTCGCATGTTTGGGCTGGGAAAGAACCATCATTCCAGGATGTCAATGGGAAGTCAGTCTGGGAATTGGACTCATCGCCGTTGAACCAAAAGCTGAAAACGTTCTGTAAAACTGTTCAAAAGAACGGGTACCAATGGGCGTGGAGCGACACCTGTTGCATCGACAAGACAAACAGCACAGTGTTGAACCAATCACTCACGAAGATGTACAAGTGGTATGAAGCATCCGCGGCCACATTTGTCCTGCTCGCGGATGTAGACACCCCGTCCGTCCTCGGTGATCTCGCGCACAGTGGCTGGATGACGCGTGCCTGGACCGCACAAGAGCTTCTTGCTCCAAAGGTAGTCCTGTTCCACGACTGCAATTGGAGGCCATACCTCGATGATACCTGCTCCAACCACAAAGACTCTCCTGAAATCGTCCAAGAACTCGTGATTGCCACCGGTGTCGCGCGCAAAGCCATCATCACCTTCCATCCTAATGATCTCAGTATTCGAGAGAAGTTACGACTGGCTTCCAATCGCAACGCGACGGTGGAGGAGGATGTCGCCTACTCTTTGATAGGGATTTTCAAGAGCGACATCCGGCCGCACTACGGAGAAGGAGATGCCGCGTTAGGTCACCTCCTCGAGGAGATTGTGGCTCGTTCGGGCGATGTGACGGTACTTGACTGGGCCGGCAGGTCTTCAACGTACAACAGCTGCCTTCCTGCCACCCTCAAAGTCTATGGTCAACTGCCATGCGCTTCACCTACCATTGAAGTTACAGAAATGAACGCGCATGTTGCTGTGCTGAGAAGCTCGCTTCCTCGAGCAGAGGCTATGCTAGTCCATGACCGAGTCGTCCGCTTACCCCCTGCACGCTTCGCCAACCGCCGACTACACCTCCCATGCATCGTTTTTGCAGTCAAAAGGCTCCAGGAACTGGAACTTGGCGGCGAGAGAGAATACTATTACCGAGCTCGAGTAACAGGGATTGGCAATGTTGACTTAAAGACGTTGAACGGACTCTCGGTAACAGAGGCACGCAAGCTCGTTCTCGTGCATCCATGGATCCGTGATCTGCGGGATCCACTGGATGGTGTCGCCTGGGGCAACGCGGGAGATGGCGACGCATCTGAGTCAGATCCAGAGACTAAGGCCGAGTCCGCGTCCGATTCGTTGTTGGATGATTATACCAGGGCATTGCGGCTGGTCGTTCGTCTGAGACAGCCATTCCATGCGTTGTTACTCCAGCAAGAGCCTCATGGTGAGTTTAGGCGAATTGCCGCAGAGAATGAAATTGTTGTTCCAGGGTTGAACCCGCAGATTAACTTGGCTAGGGATATCCACATTGGGGTTGTCGAGGTTTTATGATATGATTGTCATCATGTACAAGTGTGGCCCTCTGTGGTATGATTTTCTAGTTCCGGATCGAACGGGAACAGGAGCAATTGTCGTCACTCTCTTATCTAGCTCCATCTTCTCTTGTAGTCGTGTCTTGCTTCGAACCCGGTAGTACGATGCTTGCCTGATTTGGGCACAGTTACATGCTGTGTGGGCGCGAAGGAGCCCTAAGCGCATGAAGTGTACTCCGGACGCCGTCTACTTGGAGCCCATGGATATCCATTATGGACTCCACAACTCAAGACACAGCTGCACAAAAATTACTTCAGCTACAGCCGGTCGGAAGCCGAAGCTGTGGCAACACTAGCACCGTGCATACCCACTTTTTCTCTGGTCGACAGGATGAAGACGCCTGGGATTGCATAGTTAAACTTGTTGTATTAGGAAGTGCAATATTGCGATATCTTTGCCTTGTGACGAGGCTCTCACGAGATGGTATGATGCTCGTGGTTAGCATGATCGAAGTGAATCATATCGATTGTGTTGATATTGTGTCAATTTTTGTTATCGCTACACATCACAATGATATTGCAGATCTAAATTTTCACTATCGGGTCATGCTAAGTCACACATAGCTGAGATGGTTGACACGAGGTCCTTCATGACCCGGTAGGGCCATACCCACTTTTCACTGGGACGATGAGCACTGTACTATGCCATCGGGTTACCGAGGTGACTCCACCTTGTGCCTTTCACCATATACATCAGGTCCGACAGCTGAGCGTCACAATGCCAGTTGTAATACGTTATAACCAAATTTTTTAAAAATGATAAGTGATTATAAGCGCTTGTAATACCACACATGGGATTATAACGCTCAGCGGTTGGGCCCGATGCTATGGATTAGGTCTAAGGGACATAAGGCTGCCACATTCATGATGGTTGTTTTAAGAACCAGGGCCAGAGCATGAGGCGGCGCTTGCGATTGACGCCAAGGTCCGAAGGATCAGAAAGGTGAGATTGAACTCTTCGTACGAATTGTAGCAGTGGGATCAGTGCGTGCTGGCCTGTGATGTCTAGGCAGAGATCAGTCTGCTGATGAGCCGACACTCACTATCATAACATAGCGGACAACTCATTCCAATCGCCGAGCTTCAGTAGTGCATCGGAGTATACACGCCGTAACCTCCATTCCTGTCGTTCCTACCGACAGTTTTAGATGGTCCACCCAGTGGCGTCCTTGGTGATACACTGCCACGTGTGAGGATGGAGCCTACTGATGTTTACCATGGCTAACACGTGCTTGCTGCCCACTTGGGATGTGTAGTTCTGTATAAGATGGACCCTCGTACTATAGCAGGGGATGGTCGGTCTGCCTGGGGATATCAAATACTGTTCTTTTCCCCTTGCCCCTACATGATGTCACCATGCGGAAATCTGCTCCCTTCTTTTGCAATGATGATTGCCACAGCACTACTTTTTATCGCCCCAGCAGGCGTTATTGCTCAAATTTCTGAGGTAACATGTCTAACCGCCTTCAGCTGGGTACGTCCTCTGCCCTACTCAAGGTCGTTCGCTCTCATATTGCACTTTATGACTAGATGGACAATAGCAAGAGTCAGAACCCTTGTCTCGTCGCTGCATATTTAACGAGTGTGTGCGACACTCTCAGTACGTTGATTCTCCATCATGTCGTCCTCTCATGTCTGAGATCTAACAAGCGGTCGTCATCGCACCACTCCCGGCACCCACCTACACCTACACTGGCCCCGACGCAAGCTTCCAAACTACATGTGGGTGTAATACCATCACGTACAACGCCTTCAGTGCCTGTGCAATCTGCCAAAATGCCACGGAAATAACGTAAGGTGGATCACGCTGGGAGACATCTGAACGTCCTCATCTTCTACCATCAGCTGGAGTCAATGGAGCTTCAATTGCTCGACTGTTTATCCAGGATCGTATGTTGCTGTACACAGAGCCATCTCCTATGAATTCACCTTTCCAATAGCTATCCTCCAGGTATTCCGATTGGCACAGCGGTGCCGCACTGGATGTTCCAAGACGTTACGGTAGGCACATCAAACCCTTGGTGGCAATGCGCTGGAGTTGTTCTACAGAAAACAAACATGTTTAACGCCACTCTTGCACAGCTTGCTGGTGGTAAGTTACTGTGATACTGTCGCGGCCGTCTCACATAGTGCTTATCCAATCATTTAGACACTCCAGAGGCGACTGCAAACCCAGTTCAGTCGAGCCTTTCAAATTCTGCAACGGTGACTGTCACCTCAGCGTCGCTTACGGAACCAATTGGAACGCCAACTCAGACCTCAGCAACTCAAACTCAGACTTCAGCAACTCAAACTCAGACCTCAGCAACTCAAATTTCAACCTCAAGTCCCACGCCCACCTCTGGCGGCAGTTCAAAGACCGGGGCCATTGTTGGGGGCGTAGTGGGAGGCGTAGTGGGGCTTGGAGCAATTGTTGGGCTTGCTACATTTTTTCTTTTGAAAAACAAGCCCCCGCCCCCGCCCCCGCCCCCACCCTCAATGGCAGTGCACATCCCTTCCGCCGTGTATACGGATGGGACTTCTTTCGGACTGTTGGATGTAGTGAAACCCTGATATCCTCTGTCCGGGTATTCACGGACAGGTCAACTAGAATTTAGTTCTTGTGGTAAACATGTGAACTAATAATGGGAACAATGTGTCGAATCGTCATTTCGAAGACCCATGGCACATGCATTGACCGAGCAAGATTGTTGAGCCGACGGCCACATCACCAAACACTGCCCTAGCAGTTGAAGTTATTTCTAGTGTGAAATGGTTATATGTGATCCGCAGGTAGAACAGTTTATGCATTTGCCTTGGTGCATCTCGATGGCACTGCAATAGATTCGGAACACTGTACAAATTGATCCAGTTGTGGGATTGTATGTGGCTTCCTTCATGAACCAGTATGTTTAGCATATCATATGATTGCGAACCCTTCTGAAGCGGCATCTGATGCCCATGGTGTGACACATGACAGACAGGGGCTTGATTGATGACCGATCACCCCGAGCGTCTAGGCTAGCTGGCGGCAGAATTCGCCCCATTGAAACTGCTTCGTCTAATATAGCACAAGGGTCTGGATCGAGTGCGTGTTTTTCTATGGGAGATGTTGTATCCGGGGTGACGCCAAGACATGAGAACACGCTCGAAACAGAAGGGTGTTGTCTCATGCTGGCGTCAAAATGTCACACTGGTCCAGCGCTGATGTGCCTCTGTGGATGTGTCGCATGAGAAATCGGATGAAATACAAATAGGTAATGGTAATCAAGAAAATGTACACATGCTGTATGCGTTTGCTTTTTGATTACTAGTATGATGAACGGATGCCCCTTTGAGATCCGACGGTCCTGGGCATGAGACGGCACCCACGATTATGACGCTGGGACCAGCCACCTCAGTAAGTATCATAAAGTGATGATCAGAAGAAGATTATGGCGTCAAAGTGAACTTTCGAGTTTTTTCACTGCTCAAATTTAAGAGACATATAGAACACCAATGGACTATTGTACTTCATCGGACATAGGCCATCAGCAAATCACCCTTTTTGGAACAGCCACCACAACTATTACATGTGTCACACTTTACCACCACCACATAGCACATCAGGAAATTTACAAAAGTCTTATGTTGTCTATGTCATCTAAAATGCTGCTAATATCGACTTAATATGCTTGCCACAGCTTTCTAACTCAGCTCATGGCACTTTTGTCATGCTTGGCAAGATGGTTAAGCTGAATTAGATGCCATAAGACTTCTGCAAAAATGCTGATGGCCATACAACATACAACAGTGGATTTATAACAGTAACACAATAGTACAACATAATACAGACTATGCAGTCCCATATACAGATGAGACATAGCACTCTGTACACCCAGATATGCACCAAACACAGGTTGGATCTCCAAAGGGATAGCTCCATATACAGTACATCCTGTACTATTGTATGTTCACAAGGACTGTAGATGCAGCAGGCCCAAACATTAGAAGTGAAATGTTTCTATGAAGTGAGGCAGAAGGAGATCTTTGTGTCTGAAAAATGTTCAGAATATACATGCAGCATCAGAACCTCCTTGAGAAGGGTATGATTATGCATATTGTAAATCTGTTTGAGCAAGACTTCTGCCAGCAGCCTACCATGAGAACTGGGGCATGACAAAGAAAACATGACTGAGGAGGACATGCAGATGCTGAAGAACTGAATCCATTCAAGTTTACATGACACTTGCATGCCAGTATCTCTTACAATCAATCAACCAGTGCAAGAATGAGATGATTCATTGAGTGTCCTACCTGTCTTGAATAGGAATATTGACTCCATCACAGGATATAATCAGCTGGTGGTTAATCTAAACCAGCACAAGGATAATGTCATTCAAAATCTATCTATATTCATATCTTGAGAATGAGTTCAGCAATATTGCAACCAAGAAATTTGAGGCCATCATGCCAGGATGTTTATTTTTCCACTACACTTGTTGAAAAAATTATCATGGACTCTAATGTCAAAACTCCATAGCTTCAACCAACTCCACTTTCCCACTGTTCTCTGTTACCTTTCTGCTGAACTCTAGTACTGACCACCAGTATTGATTACTGGAGCTCCAGAGTGCAGAGTATCAAACTCTCAGTGATGTGGTAAATCACTGAGGTGTATGGAGGAATACAGAGTATGGAAGTGTTGTATGATTATGTAAGTAGTGGGAAAGCGGTACCATATAAAGAAAATCTAACACTTCCCCTCAAGCATGAAGCCTTAATGCATGTGTGAAGTGCTTGGCTTTGGTTGAGGGAAGAGCCTTGTAAGAGTGTTAGCAATCATGTCATTTGTGGAATAATAAAGGAGTTGGATAGAACCATTAGAGATTGTAAAATGAATAAAGTGGTACCATATATCAATGTATTTTGTATACACATGATAATTACCATCCTTAGTCAATGTGATAGCTGACTGGTTGTCGCTGAAGAGGGTAGTGGGTTGCTCTAGTGGTCCAAAGACTTTGCCAATAAGGTGGTGTAGCCAAACAGTCTTCTTGGCAGCATGAGTTGCAACCACATACTCAGCCTCAGTGGTGGAAAGTGTGACAAGCTCCTGCTTTCAAGATTCCCAAAGGATTGCACCACCATCCACAAGAAATGTGTATCCCATGATAGCATGCCAATGTTCCTGTAAGGTACCATCTGTGTCAGTATATCTGACCAGATCATTTTTCTGCATGCCAAAAGTGAGCTTCCAGTCTTTTGTATCCACTAGATAGTGATAGACATGTTTAAGTGCCTCCCAATGTGCCCAGCCAGGGTTTTCCATAAATTAGGCAAGTGTAGAGGTGGCAAACATGATCTTGGGCCAGCTACTGACAGTGAGATACATTGATAAGCCAAGCACAGCATGGTATGGCACTTGACACATTTTTGCTGCTTCAGATGTGGACTACAGGGACTGGTTGCATGACAGTTGAGCATTTGGGTCCATTGGCACAGAGATGGGTTTGGCATTGTTGAAGTTATATTTGATTAGAATAGCCTTGATGTATGGCTCCTGCAAAATGAATATCATGTGTGCATTGCAGTTGCATGTCACTTTCATTCCAAGTAGCCAATTGATAGGCCTGAGGTCAGTGATTTTGAATTGCATACCAATCTCATCTTTGAAGGCTTTGATGAGCTCTTTCAAGCTGCCAGTGATTGTGCAATCATCAATGTGTGATGCTAAAATGAGTAGATGACCACCAATATAAGTGACAAAAACTCTCCAGTCTACATTGGTGCACTTGAAATCAAGCACTTCAAGTTCAGCATGTAGATGCTGGTACCATTTGAGGGCACCTTGTTTCAAGCCATAGAGGGTGATATGGAGGTGGGCAACTATGTCACAGCCACCTTTATCAAAGCCTGAGGGTAGTTCCATGTGGATGATTTTGTTGTTATTGAGTTGGCCATTTAAGAATGCTGAGTAGAAATTGAATACATTGATATCCCAGTCATGGCATGCTGTGATAGTGAGAATGAGGTGGAGGGATGCAAGCCAGGCAATGGGTGCATAAGTATCATAGTAGTTGATACTGTGGACTTGTGTAAAGCTGCATGTGACCAGTCATGCTTTGTACTTGTTGATTTTGCTGGTTGTAGTTTTCTTTATCTTGAAGACCCACTTGCAGTCAACCACATTTGTGCTGACTGGCCTATCAACAACATCCCATATATATGCCTTATTGAGGCTATTCATTTCTGCTGCTATTGTCTCACTCCATCATGGCCAATTGGGTTGATCATATTGTAGAGCCAGGTATGTCTCTACAGTTACATTCCTTAGTTTTCTTGATTTTTGAATGTCTATATTTGTTTTCATTCACATACAGTGACTCCAAAAAGCATTACAATAACTAATCAAAAATCAGTGTGTGAAGTGTTTTACAACAACCTGTGGAAATTTCACTTGGCTTTGGTGGGACCAAATAAAGTACAAACTCTTGGCTACAAATTGGTCCCTGGATTATATAATTTGGCCTAGAGATTGCAAAGATATGACAATTTTAAAACAGGAACACCATTGTAACAGTTTTTGGATTTTTGTTATGATATACTGGATCTCAATCATACAAGAGGTTGTTTGCTATTGTTTGGTGCTATAACCACAGATATACATATAAACATAATGTCTGAGTCTAAAAACATTCCCACATCTCTTTATTTTTTACCACTATCATTATATGATCTCTCTCTATTACTTAGGAAAATACCATTCTCTCTCAACTTGATTCTGGCCATTCTATTCACTCTATTGCATCAAGCACTGGTGTCAGCACTACCACTATATCCAGACTTCATTTCAAAAAGTATTATGTTTCCATTATTTTTCCTATATTTTATAACCACTTACTTAGTTTCTTTCCTATTTTCTTTCATGTCCACCCTTTAGCTAAGGGTTAGTAGACATGGACACTCAGACTTGGTCTAGAGCAGTCCAGACTCAAGGCCTCATGGCTAAAGGCTACATATGTAGACCCTTGATGTCATAGTATCAGATCATGTGGAGGCAGTAGAAGGCAGTGCATGTGCCCCAATACATGTTCTTCCCGAAATAGCCTCTATGACTTAGACTGACTCAACACAACCCATCTGCTCATCCTATTTCATGCTCCTCTGCTCAAATGCTTTACTGCATGTACCAATAGCATATATAGCTCCTCATAGCCTTGCTAGCACAGACCAGACATAGCCTTGTATCATAGTGTAACAATTCTCTATTTTTCTATCTATTTCCCAATACTTAACAGACACTTACTTAGTTTCTTTTCTATTTTCTCTTGTGTTCACCTCTTAGCTAAGGGGTTAGCAGACACAAGGGTCGAGGATAGATCCAGGTCAGTCCAGACCAAGGCCACATGGCTCAAGGCTGTGCAAACCCTTGACGTCATGACACTGGAACGTTGTAGGGCAGTGATCAGCTGTGCATGCTGCCAGCACATGCACATCCCAAAATAGCCCCTATGACTCAGACTGACTCAACTCAACTCATTCATGCAGCCTAACTAGTCTGCCTCTGCCCCAATACCTGACCTCATGTACCAATAGCAATAGAAGCTCAGGATAGCCATAGTATAGCCTCACTAGCATGGACCAGGCACAGCCATGTACAGTAGAGTATAAATACGAGGCTTGAGCGGACAAGACATCCTAGTCTTGTTCTTCTTGATATTTCCCTCTCTCACCTAATGACCCGAACACTCCAAGTGTACCAGCTCTTAAGTGAGTTAGGTTGTTTCACATAGAGTATAAATACTAGACTCAAGGCAATAAGACATCCCAGTCTTGTTCTCTTCAGTTTCTCCCTTCTCACTTCCCTTATTGCATATGCCCCTCTACTAAGCATACTAGCTCTTAAGTAAGTTGGTCATTTCATTAGAACAAGACTGCCAATAACCACTGGATTAGCTACCTGCTGGAGACAATCAAGTTGACTAAAGAAACTCAAGTTAATCAGTAGGCCACTCCACATAGCCTGTCTAGAGTACTGAACACCTTTCCAGTGTTGTACTACCATATTGAAGACCTCCTTGAATATAGTCTCACCAGAACAAGAGGATTCCTAAATTCCATCACAAGGGCTGGACCATTTACCATGACACTTGAGGACCTGGTTCCTGATTGGCTAGTAGAGATCAAAGAAGAGAATGAAAAGGACCTACAGATAAAGTAATGGCATTTTGCCTTATCCATAGGGGAATTGCATTGGAGCTCATGAAGCCCACTTACTAGCTTCTATACCCACCCTCAGAATGTCCAGAGGAAGTAGCAGAAGGATCTGAAAGTTTATTAGATTATTGTATGAGTTTAGACAAAGGGCTTAGGATCATTCAAGAAAGAAGTACTCTCAGACTAGATGACTCACCATCCACATTAGTAGAAACCAAAGCAAGCCTACAAGGGGATATAGTAGATCTCTATGAGCATAAAGTTGGCATACTGCCATACTGCCCATCTACTCTGGATCACCCAGCACTGCTTCTTGCAGAACCCATAGATTGGATCTGGATGACAAACAGAGAACATTATGGATTGACAACTGAGGCAAGTGGACTTAGATGTGCAACTAGAGAGAGATTACAGAGGGAGATCAATGATCTTATATAGGAGAGGATACACCTTGCTTAGGAGAGAAACTGGAATGTAGCATGTGCTGCAGAACTTAGGAATAGAGTCCAGGCTGCCCATGCAGACATATAGGAGTGATTACAAATTTGACAAAGAACTCCTACTTCCACTCCTCCTAATCCTCCTTTTTACCCTCATTGGTTCTGTCCTCATGCACCTATTGCTGTGGACATCATTACTCCTCTCAGACCCTACTCAACACTTTGGCACCCTCATCATTTCCTTCCATATTAGGCTACTTTATACATTGATAATAAATGTTGAAACCCTAGAGTCTATGGAAGAAGCTGAAACTCAAATGGAAATAAGGGAATCCCATATCATTTAAGAAGCACCCCCACATCTTATCAAAGCTGAGCAAGAATACCAAGAACAGGTTATAAGGAGAGAGAATGAAGAAAGTTCAGACTCTGAAACTTTGGTATTTGCAGAAGCATTACAGAGATCTTGGTAGAAACAGCACACTATTGGATGAAGTACCACAAAAAGGAGGACTGTGTTTAGACACTGGTACCTTTTAGCCAGAGAGCAAACACTCCTAGCAAGGCAAGCTAGGTGAAGAACAGATGAGGCCACAGAAAGGATATTAACAAATCTCAGGCAATTTGATGATCAGATCTCAGAGCAAACCCCATATAGACCCCCTACCCCTGCACTGCTTTTCATCAGACCCTGCTTTGGGATAGAAAGCAATGAGTCATCCCTTTGATTGACAGGCATTTGTTGCTAATCTTCAGGCAATTCAAATCAATGCTATACTAGCCAATGATTTGTTGAATTTATTCAATCACCTAATGGAAAGGCATGATGACACACAGACTGCACTCAATCAGAGTACTGCTACTACTAGAAGACAAGCAGCAATGATCACCACCATAGAGAATCAAGTAAATCAAGCTACCACTCAAATTACTGCCCTGCAGGCATTATCTGCTGTGAATCCCACTACAGCCCCTAAGCTTAGTAAAGCTTTTGTAGATCCTGGATCATATAATGGGTCAAGATCCAAATTTGAGGAATAGTGGATGAAGATCCAAGCATGGTTACATGAAAATGCTGCAGTGTTTCTGCCAGCTAGCCAGAAGGCCATAATAGCTGTCCTATCTCACTTAGAAGGACAGAAGGCCAGAGGCTTTGCTTGGACAAAGTTAGATATGATCTTACAAGGGACTGCCTACCCATGGGCTACCTTGGTGACAGAAGTGGAAGCACTATTCTGATCTATCAATCAATAGAAATGGACTAGAGCAAAACTCCAAACTCTATGCCAAGGAAAGATGCCAATTAATGATTGGATCATCAAGTTCATGGAGTATGAGCCCTAAACTGGAATGGATACATCCCATCTAATTTCTATCATAGAGAAGAATGTTGATTAGAAGATCATCAATTGGATCCTTATGGAAGGACCTAGACCCACCACAGTGCCAGATTACCTGGAGAAATGCCAAATGATAGGCACAAGACAGCAACTCTTATCCTTTATTCATAATGGAACAATGGCCCATTGAGACCCCTTTGCTATGGACATAGATCATCTAGAATTGGAAGAGGACAATATGGAAGTACCAGATGAAGAAGAAAGAAAGTTAGCCATAATCAGGAAAGGGAAGGCATGTGTCTCAAAGAAGTTTAAGAAGACCAGAGTGCACACTTCCACCTGCTTTAATTGCAAAAAACCCAGACACTTTGCTAAAGAATGTCAACAACCATCAACAAAGTGCTTGGATTGTTCATGGTCACAAGGGCAACACAAATTCAATTGTGTATGAATAAAAGGAAGATCTGCCAGAGCCATGACTACTGATGTAGCCATGTCATGGAAAAATGATAAAGACATCCCATGAACCTGTAAAGGTATGACAATGGAACAGGTCAAGGCCTTATTTCAATCTATGCCCTCAAGCTCAGGAAAAGCTTGAGCAGTCTTGAAGGACTGAGTGAACAGGCTGCAGAACAAAGCTCAGATATTTGCACAATAATCTTATTGTCACAAGGATATGAACCCATACCTACAGTTATTCAAGAAAAGCCTAGAGTCATCCAACTGATGGTTATAGATATGAGACATCTTGCCATATTAGCTGAGGAAAGAACTCAAGGACTATCAAAATGAGAAATTAATCTACCAATCAAGATACAAACTAAAAATGGAAAAACAATCCCAGTCACCACATTACTCAACTCAAGATCACATGTGACATTTCTAGATGAAACATGGGCTAAAGAAAATCATATATCCCTAAAGCCTTTATCAAGGCCTATAACACTCTATAATGCCAACAGAACAAAGAATAGCATTGGGGATCTTAAGAATTATGCTACTGTCACTATGGAATACAATGGACACCAAGAATGGATGAGAATGGAAATAGCTCATCTCAGAAAGAATAAAGTTATGAGAGAATAGCTATTGAGAGTCAGAACTCAGTTGTTGTGATCAACAGACTGATATTGGATATTTACCTATTGAGAGTCAGAACTACAGTATATACACATCAGCTTGAGTAGGTAAATAGGATGTAAAAGTAACTCACCTCAGTCATTGTGATCAATGGACTGAGGTGTTTGACAAAGAACAAGCAGCTTATATATGAAAGGGATTGTATAGTATTAAAAGGAGATAAGTGGTCTTACACAGATCCAGGGACATGGCTGAGCCAATGACTAAGTACATGAGACCATCAATGTGCCCTTGGAATGTAAAAGCTGTGTATTTACAAAGGAGAACATACATGAGCATTTAGCAGGTGTGCACCACATGCACACCAGTTATCTGGTTGGTCTGACATCATGGCTGTGTGCATGATTGCTAGTTTCAACACTCCCCCTCAAGCCATGTACAGTCTGAGTTTGGTAGCAAAGTGTTTGACCTTTGGAGAGGGGAGCACTTTAGTGAGAGTGTTAGCAACCATGTCATTGGTGGGACAGAATACAAGATGGATTTTGCCATTGTCAATTACCCATTGGATGAAATGAAAGTGGATGTTGATGTGTTTAGTGTGCATGTGATACTGGTGGTCTTTGGCAAGTACTATGGCCAATTGGTTGTCTGAAAAAAGAGTGATGGGAGCATCAAAAGGAGCAAGAATTTCACCAATGAATGAGCACAGCCATAGCACCTCTGTTGTGGCATGTGTTGTGGCAACATACTCACTTTCAGTCATTGAGAGCAATATGATTTCTTGTTTCTTTGATGCCCAGGATATGGTGTTGCCATCAATCAGGAAGGCATATCCTGATACAGCTTTATGATCTTTGACCATGCTGCCATCTGCATCCATGTATCCTTCCAGTGGCTTGGTTGTTCCTCCATATGTTAGATGTAGATCCTTCATGCCTATTAGGTACCTGTAAATTTGTCATACAGCCTTCCAGTGAGGTGGTCCAGGATTGCTTGAGAAACATGAGATGGTCGACACAGCATAAGAGATATCAGGGCATGTTCTGAGTGCAGCATACATAAGCAAGCCAACTGCTTCACAGTACAGGATATGTTGCATTGCAGCATACTTGGTGCCAGTTGAGGGAGATTGAGCATTCATTAATTTGATGTGAGGCTCCATGGAAGATGCAATGGGCTTGAGTTCATCAAGACCAAAATGGCAGATGATTGACTCTAAGTATGATCACTGTGAGAGGGCAGTTGTGTGCTCTTTGCAGTTTCATGTTACCTCAATGCCCAATAGCCAGTGTAGTTCACCAAGATCAGTGATTTCAACATGGTTTCAGAGTTGCGACTTGAGCTTGATGATGAGCTTGAGTGTGGAGGCAGCAATGGTGCAGTCATCAACATGCACAATGATAATTATGATAGTCTTCTTGCCCCACTTGATGAAGACAGCCTGGTTGACTTCACACTGCCTGAATCCAAGATGTTTGACAAGGATTTCAACAAGCTTCTGGTACCAATGGCAGCTGCTTTGCTTTAATCCATAGAGTGTTTTTTGTAGATGGCAAACAAGCTGTGTGTAAGCTTGGTTGGCATATCCAGGTGATTGTTGCATGTAGATACATAGTTTCATCATCATTGAGTTTGCCATTGAGATATGTGCCCTTGATGTTGATCTGATGGATTTTGAGGTCAAGGCAGGCAGCTAAAGCAAGTACTGTGCAGATAGATGTGAGGTTTGTGACTGGGGCATAAGTGTTGAAGTAGTCAACACCTGGTACCTGTGAAAAACCTTGTGTGACAAGCCATGCTTTGTACCTGACAATATTTCCTGCAGCATCTTTCTTTGCATAAAATACCCATTTTGATCCAACAATATTTGTACCTATGGGTGGGTCAACAAATTCCCAGGTGCCAGCCTTCTCAAGCATTTCTAGTTCTTCACATATCCCTTGCTCCCACTGTGGCCAGTCAGGACAGTGTTTTGCCTCTGTGAGTGAGGTGGGTTCAAGCACTTCAGCTTCAGCTATGGTCTTATTTAGCATAAGAGCAAGTTCAATATTGTTGTTGTGGTTGATTGTGGCAAGCATTTGGTCAGCCATTCCCTCCCCCTCAAGTATAGCAGGGCTGCTGCTGATTTCAGGGTTTTCAATAACTAGATCAGGAAGTTGGATGCCACAAGGTGGAGTAGGATCAGCCACTTTACCATTGATAATATTGAGGATGTGCTGGCTGGGCTGGTGAGTGTGTTTTGGATGAGATGTGATGATAGGATCAGGAGCACACAGAATGATGGTGGCTGGGGGTTGTGATGGAGATGGGCTGGCAATATTAGTGCTACAGGGCTGGGGGTTTAAAGAGATGTGCTAGTCTCTTTTATCTCCTTGGTGGCTAGCCAAGGGAATGCTCAATAGAATAAAAGAGTGGTAGAGAAAGTATGGGTCTTGTAGAGAACTTACAAGTGGAGTAGGTGAGTAAGTGATGTGAAGTAGTGGGCACTGAGGGTACTCAAAGTACAGGAGGCAAGATAACTTGTTAACCTAGAGAGTAAGGTACTTGAGCTCTCTTATATACATAACTAGACCTGTTTGTTCATGTATGTACTCTATCTAAAAGAGATAGGTATAACAATGGATAAAAGATAAGAAGAGTAAGCTGTAATGACTAAACAGTCTTATCTACCAATGGCAAATAGAACTCCTATCTATGACATATGTCATGAGTAAATATGATAGTGTAATAGCCTGATATGTCAGATGGTCTGGAATCTGGGTCTAGAATATAAATGAAGATGGAATAGAATACCCAGATCTCAATACTCTTCCTCACTAGAAATATTAGTACTCATGAAGAAATTGTCAAATACTTTCATCCATGCTCAAAGGGTTCTTTAGTCAGATTCTTTGTAAAGATATCTGCCAACTGTTGATTAGAGGGAACATAAAAGATCTCTACCTTTTTAAATTCAACAGCCTTCTGTATATAGTGTTTGGGAATATGAACATATTTCATACATCCTTTTTGAGCTGGATTCAAAGCAAGAAAGATAGCTCCCTGGTTGTCAACACACAGGGGAATTGTAGGAAGTGGGAACATAAGTTCCTCAAAGAGATTGCAAATCCATTGGATTTGTTTGGCACACTCTGTCATTCCATAATATTCTGCTTTGGTGGAGGAAAGTCATACTCTCTTCTGGTATTTTGATAACCAGGATACAATCCCATTGGCCAAGAAGATAGAGTAATTGGTAGTAGACCAAGAGGTCTCTATATCTCCTGCCCAGTCAGTATCAGAGTAAGCAATGAACCCATTGTTAGATCCATCTCCAGTATATTTCAAGCACAACAATGTTGTATGTGCAAGATAGCACACTATATATAGCATCTTCTGCAAATGCTCTTCCAAGGGATTTGCAGAGAACTGGGACACCTTGATAACTGAATAAGTGAGATCTGGTCTTGTTCCAAGCATGATATAGAGAAGTGAACTGATAACTGATTCATACTTCTGCTTGAGAACAGGTGATGATGTATTAGCATTAGGTCTCAGTTGATAACTGGCAGGTAGAGGAGTTGAAACTGGTTTGCAGTTTGTTTGACCAAAGTGCTCAACTACTTTCTTGGCATAGGAGATTTGATCAAGTCTTAGAGAACAGTTCTTGCAATCTCTGGTGATCCTCATGCCTAGATATTCAGTAACCTCACCTAGATTGCAAGATTCCCAATGTTTCATGAATAGTTTCTTGTACTTGAGGATCAGAGTTTTATTACTACCTAAAAATAAAGCATCATCAACATAAAAGACAAGAATGATCAGATGCTTTCCATCACATTTAATGTAAACTCCTGGATCAGCCAGGATCCTCTTGAATCCCATTTCAAGGAGTAATGCATGCAAGGCCTTATTCTATTGCAAAGCGGCTTGCTTTAAACCATAAATGGCCTTTCCAAGTCAACAAACCTTGTTCTCTTGGCCTTTTACTATGAAGCCTTCAGGTTGAACCAAATAGAGGTCTTCCTCTAGTTCACCAAATAAGAATGCCATTTTGATGTCAAGAGCATGCATCTCCCAATCCTCTAGTGATGCTAACACAAGAAGTAAGCAAATGGTTTCAAACCTGGTAACTGGAGAGAATGTCTCTTCATAGTCTATGCTAAAGACTTGTGTAAAGCCTTTTGCTATGAAGCATGCCTTTTTACAGCCATCGCTCTTCACTCCATATATCCATCTTCCCTTGATGGATTCACAACCTTTAGATAGATTACATAAAGTCCAAACCTTTTGATCAAGTAGGGACTTGTATTCTTCTTCCATTGCAGTTCTCCATGGTTTTTGCTCATCCAGGGACATTTATAGGATATCTTGATATGTCTTTGGTAATTTCTCTGTGATGGCAGTGTGTAAGTGGTATCAAATCCACTGAGAACTATACAAATCATCCATATCTTCATCATTCGTAGGACATGGAGTAGCATCAGAAGACAGCATTCCAGATCCCCGTTGCAGAGTAGAATTAGATGACTGCATTCCTTGACAAGTAGATGTTCTGATAGGTTCATTTTCCATTTGCTCTTTCTGAATAGGATTGTCAAGTCCGGTCCTCCGGGCTCAAGTCTGGCGGAGGGGAACGAAAGGGACGAAGGTGTCGACTAGGGTCGACCGGGGGTACGGAGACGGAGGTACGGAGATACGGAGGGGTGAGGACGTTGGTGCAGGACGTATGTGTCGCGCCCTTGTCAAGTCCCTGGTCCTCGTATTTAGAATAGAGAGAGAGAGTAGGAGCGGAGATGTAGTCAGACTCAAGCTAGGAGGTGACTTATTTGATATTCAAACTAAAGTACAACGGAGAAACTACAGGAGTTTATATACTAATGTCCGGTGACAACTCCGGACCGAGAACCACTAGGGTCGAAGGTTAAGCGAGGGCTATGTACACAGAGATGAATAAGTCGGAGGATGGAGAATATCGGGATACCGACTAAGCTGACTAAAGGTGTAATACAGACTTACGAAGTTGAACTAGAACAAAAGGAGAGAATATAAACAGTACCGTCCGGAGTGCCCAACTCCGACGAAGTCCAGAACCCTAAGGACCGTTGCGATATCCGGATGACCGGAGATGACCGGAGATGGACTTCGCAGAAGTCAGGGATATGACAAGGATCCACATCCATAGTTATATCTTGCTCTATTTCAAGCAGAGGTTGTTTGCCATAAATGTTATCAGGAACAATGCAAGGCCTAGGAACTTGTTGAGTTCTCCTCTCCTGTATAGGAGGACAGGTGGTGGTCTGCTCTTCAATGGTTCATCTATTCTGATGTGGTAATGCATGGAAGGTTGGAAGTGGCTCACGATTCTGTCATGGTGGTTGCCAATTAGCTGGCATAAAGTGAGGAGGTAAAGGAAGAGGAGAAGCTCAGTAACATTTCCATTAAGGCATATCCTCATGGTCATGTAGGTTATTCTCTTTGTCCAACCAGTGTCTCATTAGTCTATTTTCTCTCTTTGTTCTCAACTTTGGAGGTGAAGGAGACTGTGGTGGTGAAGAAGGAGAGTGAGGTGTCCTCTCTGGTGATGGTCTAAAGAGATCAAAATCAGAAGATGATGAAGATGAAGTAGGTGATCAACAAGATTCTTGTGACTCTTGTGGTCTCCAAGCCAGAGGGCTTTGGGAGCAATTGGAAGGGGTAGCCAGTGATCTTCTTGGTTCAGGTGCATGTCCACCAAGAACTGGTACATCAACTATGATGTGATGTTCAGGTGGAGGATTCAGATTCCATTTGTCCTGGTCACTAGTTGTGGATGTTGAGTTGTGTTCAGATACAGCATCTTCTGGCATAGCAGTCTGTTTGTTGATTTCATCACTTCTGAAACAATTGCAGAAGTGAGTTTCATCAAATATGATGTGTGTGGAGATAAAGACCTGGTGTCTGGCTTGTGACCAGAACTGCCAACCTTTCATATTGGGTTCATATTCTATGAAGGTCATCTCCTCAGCTTTCACAGACAATTTATCCTTTCTCATCTCTGAAGGTATAAAAATGTAGGTCAAACAGCCAAACACTTGGAAATATGAGACATCTGGTTGCTTCCCAGAGTATAACTCAATGGGAGATCTCCATTGGTGATGATGTAACGAATCCCTAAGATGGGTGTACATTTCATTTTTCCAACATTCTTGGTTGCAGGTCACAGCCACAGCATAGCCACAAAGTCTCACAAGTCATCACAAGTCATCACAAGTCATAACAAGTCACATCGAGTCATAATGAGTCATGACCTTGATCGAGTCACATCAAGTCACAACGAGTCATACCGAGTCACACCAGAGTCAGTAGGAGTCACTCTTGGTCACTCTGACTCACATGCCTCATGCAACAGGCACTGCACACAGGATTGCACAGGATGCACAGGATAGCACAGCCAGGTACAGGATTTGCCTTGCAGCTACATCATGTTGATCTCATAACAACCTCATAGAGGAGGCACTGTCATATCTTACCCTATAGCAATATGGATGCTTCACAGCCCTTTCTGCCTCATGTACCAATAGCTATAGTAGCTCAGGATAGCCTCAGTAGCATGGACCAAGCACTGCCTTGTAGTGTAGAGTATATAAAGGCCTGTCA
>JBBPKX010000289.1:8969-19181 GCA_038089435.1 Boletus austroedulis | reverse complement strand
GTATCTCTCATACTTGGCTCGCCTCCTGGAAAGGTCTACGCCGGCTTGAGGACCGTGAGTAGTCGGATGAAACAACGAGCTCTGTAATTATTACATTGTGTATCATCTGAGCCTCTGTTACATCGAAGGAGTTGCTACCAAGAAGAACGAAGTCGGACACAACAACAGCAGAGATCCAAATGACGATGAGAAACTGGGCAAGTGGCTTTAAACTGGATGGGGATTCCTACTCGATTTGACCGTTCCGTGTGCTTTACCTTTCTTCTTGGACCCCTCGTACTGATCAACGGCCGTCTGTTTCAATACGCTAAGCACATCAGACGTTGTGGTTCGTTGTCCTGCAAACACACTTACTTTTCCCAGGCGGACTTGTCTACAGGGGGGCCTTGTCCATCCCCAACCATGACCATCTTGCCTCGACTCGGAACTCCGTTGATGACGAGGAAGATCCATCCTGGGCCTGGAGGGTAGATGTTTCCGTCTGGGGGCCCAACAAGGAGCATGTTCTCCCGATTACGGAACGATGACACGGTCAAATATACCAGCCTGGAATTCGCATGCACTGCGTGCGTGACGAAACCTAGGTCCATCAATGCGACTTGGCAGGGGGATCAGTCGATGGCCACTGATGGGATAAGGGAAGCGTTACCCTTGATCGTCGGTTCCGTGGTATTCGGTCCAGGAGGTATGGTGACATCTATCTCGAACAGCTGTCCATAGTAGATGTTGTGGGGGAGCCGGGCAATGACTGGCCGCTCTGCGGTCATATAAGGCGGCTGGAATCGTTCCACTCTATATTCCGTCCCATATCTCATTTCGCTCCGGTCCAGATTTGGATTGCTTCCCGCAACCAAGATGTCGGCAGCAGGTGTCAATGTCGCGACCGAATGATACATACGAGGTATCAAACTTGATGGCATACCCACGGTGGAGAATCGTTGGCCAAAGGGTGCGTCGGGTGTATACAAAATAGGTGTGAGACTTGGGTTGTCCGCATTTGACACTCCAACCTGGTCTTTGACGTTCCCATAGCCTGAAATGCCCGACTTAGCGCCATTAACGATAAGGACTTGCCCGGTCGGGAGTAACACAGCATCGGGCATATGCCTGGGTTCGGGAAGCCGCTCCACTTCCCATCCAGCAGCAATTCCGGCCTCGGTCAGTATAATCCTCGAGCACTGAGTGGACGCGAAGTCCTGTGACGATATTTCGTAGCCTGGAATTGTGTCATCGATCGCGGAACCGCCGCATATGAGAATCTCGGGTGTGTACCTTCCAGGAGATAGTGGCAGGAGAAGTCCGACGCCCGCCATCGGATACGTGACACGGACTCCGTTGGGTACTCTGGGAAGCCTTTGTTCTGTGTTTGTTTTCCAGTCGTAAACCATGGCATCCTGATTGGCAGCTACGAACACCTTGCCATCCGGGAGAGTGAAGGCGATTGGAAATAGGTTTGCATTCAACGTGTCGACCAGGAACGGTAGATAGATTGGTAATCCGTTTGAGCCATGAATTGCTTTTGGCGGCCAGTATTCCACGGTGGGATTGTTGACCGTCGCATTATTGATCCAGCCACCCTTCTTCGATCCTCCAATAATCATCGCGCTGCCATCAGATAGCCTTATGGCCGTGTTGTACCATCTGGGACTTGCCATCCGGACACGATCGTGATTCTCGTAAATATAGCACCGAGAGACATCGGGGGAAAGACAAGGATGGAAGAGCCGAACGGCCTGCAGACCATCCAAGTGGCCAAAATCCGCGGGCGAGGTGAAATCTTCAATGACGGGGTTTCCTCCAATGTTGACCAAGGTTCCGTTGCTCAAAAAGGTACCTCCGGCACAGAACGAGTTTGACTGTATCTTTAATGGCATGACGGCTTGCGTATCGAGGTTATACAGCGCTCCCCAGGCTGGGTGGCCATCGATGGATATCGGGTTGTGCTCCACCTTGTCGATTATGAGGGCGTGACTGGGGGATATGACAACCAGTTGCATAGCAGCAACGCCGGTGGAACCGCGTTGTATCACAGACCATTGGCTCCCATCGTCGCCCTGAGTATCGCTGTCTAGTCCAGTCGGCGCAGACGGCAAGCTACCATAATCGTGGCCTTTCGTGACAATCACAGCATCGATATCCGTGATTGGGCGGGCCACGCCTTCTGCTCCCCTTCCGGTGTGCTCGATCTCGAAGAGGTGTTTGCCATACGGAAGATCGTACTTTGAGAATAATCGCTGCTGAGCGCGCGGGACGTAGCTCCAAGCGTCGATGACGTCCACTTGTTGGCCGTCTATAAGAATGATAGCGATGCCGTGCATTCTGTCCTGGGATCCGAACCATTCGATGCCTGTCCCGACGAAGGAAAGAGAAACGCGCGCGCCCGGTTCGTCGGTCCAACGAGACGAGCCCCCGATGTACGAGCTAGAATAAGAATGGTCCCACAAACCTCGATAGTGAACCAGCGGGGACGATGAGTCATAATTTTTGGCGCCGGGCGGGACATAAAACGGTAAGAAAACTCTGGGAGCATCTGATCCTAACGGTGTCTTGCCGTTCCAAGCGGACTCACGGGCTAGAGCATGAATAACGAATATCAGAGAAAGCCATGTAGACAGATTCATTAGCGTCGGGCGATGCTTGTGACTGTCACCACGCAAGCAGTGGAAATGAGAACAAACTCGAAATCACGTGTGGGTCTATACATCCTAGCATTTACAGCCCTATCTTACGTTTGTTAGGAATGTTATTGCAACTGTGCGTAACTTGTCATGACAATGAGTGAGGTTGGAGAAAGAGATTACGATTGAAATGTTCCTTCAACGTGTGAAACCGAGTCAGATTGAAGAGGCAAGATGAGTTGAATGTACGTTTATGCCAATGTCGATGCAAAATGAAGGATGATCGGCACTGTTTGCAGCGCCTACCACGCGAATGATCCTATGGCTGGACCTTGCCTTTGCCCTTGCCATTTCTTCCCACATCGTCAGAAGACATTAGTCCAGCGGCGTACTGAGGCATTGGTTCCCATATGCGAATCGTGAAGTCGTCTGAACAGGATGCAAACATCCGTTCATTCCGTGGGTTCCATGCGACTGAATTGACGCTTCCCACACCATGTCCCGGGAGGATTTCAAGAAGTACGCCAGTATCCCGGTGCCAGACATAAACGTTACGGTCTGTGAAAACCAGATGAGGAAAAAGGCCGTGGATAAGACCGAGAAACACCCACCTTCACTTCCGCTAACCACGAAGTTGCCGTCAATGCCTCCGAAGCAACTCCGGATGACGTGGTGTCCTTGGTGTTGCCCAGTAAATTTACGCGCGAGTCGACCTTCGTTCAAGTCCCATAGGTGTACCTCCTGTCATATACCCTAGTCAGTAACCTATAACAGGCCAAAACAACCCTCACATCTGGCGAATGGTTAATCAATGCGAATTGGGAGTCCTCGGATATCTTCACACTCGTTAGCTCGCCATCCGTAGGAAGCGACCTAAAGGATCCATTTCTAGGTCAGCTGGATGTAGCGAAGGCATGATACTCACAGTTCGATGGCCTTGCTTTTCAAATTGTAGACAATCATCCGATTCTCTGACGGTCGACTTCCATGCACAGCAGCACCGTTCCCATTGCTCGTCGGAGGCGGCGGTGTTGGCTCCCGGCTGACACCTCGGCTAGCATCCGCAGTTGTGGGTGGGATTGCAATATAGTCCATCCCAACCGTGACGAGCCGCGTCATGTCCGGAGTAATAGCCATATCGGTAACACGAATAGGCACAGTGGACCAATCGTCCCGGAGCTTCCCAGTCATATCCTGGAAAAGAGATGAGGCACTAGGAATTGTTGCAGAAGGTTGCACATACCCAAGAATATACCTTGCGGTCCAGACTTGCGGACATGAACCCAGAACCATCAGGTAGCCACACAAGTGCCGACACAGTCTCTGAATGAGACTCGAGTCTTTGTATGCGCTTTCCGGTCTAGTAAAAGTCAGTGCAATCATCCCTTACACGATAAAGGATGGCCATTACCTTGGTATCCCAAAGTAGTATTAACTGGTCCGCAGAGGTGGCTAGAATGGTGTCATCGAGCGACCACGCCAACGCACCGACAGGGAAGGGGTGATCCCTGAGAGTAAACTCCACCACACATTCACGAGACGAGGGCTCAGCATCTGGCTAGGGGGAAGTCAGTCTTGATCATCCTCGGCAATGGGCCACTTGCCCCGATCCGCCAAATGATGGCCGTTTTGTCTTTGCTTGCGCTAGCCAGGCGCGAGCCATCGTGGCTCCAGGCCACGTTCCACACCTCGTCAGTGTGCACGTCAAGAACTGTTGTTGTTACGCAGGGGAAGTCCTCCCTATCACAGTGGTGGTCAGAGAACAGCGAGAAAGCAGTGGCATTCATTGGCGCATTGTGATATAAGCAGTGTTCTCTTTGATAGTATCTTGATTGTGTCAACAAAGCCGCAAGTCGCCGAGAAGGGATCATTGTCGTAGAGGGTATAAATTCTGACACGATTGATCGTCAACATGAGGGTGGAAACAAGGCGAGAAACTTACGTTGTAGTTCGGAGAGCAGTGTTCGACGAGATGTCCCGGACGCACCATCCCACGATGCACGCCGGCGTAAGTCCTCAGGGTCCAAGCACATTATCAGACTGGAACAACCAAGATAAGCATGTGACAAGTTGATCAAGAGTCATCGATATATACCTAGATAACGCATGCAATTGCTCTGCATTTGGGCTCAAAGGTGCCAATTCGTTACGCAGCACTTGAAGCGCAGCAGTGGTCTTCCGGGCCTCCAACAACTCGAGGTATTTCTGTCTCCCGATAAGAAAATGAGCCTCCTAAGAATAGATGCGTTAGAGTCATCGGGGGTTCCCTATGATGAACGCGTGTCGATCGTACCCAGATCGCCTCTTCATCTGCCACGGTAAGATGCGAGAGTAAAGATTCCGCGTTTGTCCAGTCTGCGTTGAGAATGTGCTGACGGAATTCGGTGACTTCCGGTGCCTCCAGGGAGTAACCCGATTCTGCCTCGAGGGTGGCAGCCGACTCACTGCAGGAATGGCATTGAGCACAGGACCGAGGAAAAAACGATCGAAAAGTGACTTACACGTAGCCTATGTCTCGCAGACTCTGTATCACTAATCTGACGAATTCTTCCCTGTCTATGTAAGGGTCGTCATACAACGTGGTGCCCGGGAGAGATACATGCGCGACGGTGGAGTTGTGCTTCGAAACACCATTGCTCGTCGGCGAGGATCCATTGGGCTTGGAGCCATTGACGATGGTGATACCATTGGAGCGAGTTGATTTATCCAACGTGATAGAAGACGGGCCGGCCTCCGAGACGGTGTCGATGGATACCGATGATTTTTCTGGTCGGGAAATGTACATCTTGTCTGCGGAAGAATTCTGAGCGCAAAGAGTGCGGTTAATGGCGGAGAATGTAGTGGAACTTGATGATGGGGGGTTGGTTTGGCAGTCTATTCGTTGTCTCTTGTAGGCCCTCGGCGAATCTGTAGACAATCAGAGTACAGGGTGGGTTGAATTCGTGATGAAGGAACGACGAGGAGAGGGAAAGACACACCCGACGAGGTAGTAGGAGTCGAGTCACCCTCGGAGTCCTCGACGTGAGCGCGAGGACGTGTAGAAGGAACTAGAGAGCTGGGTGGCTGTGTTTGTAGAATGGAATGTCTTGACGTGGCGGTGATTTGGCTTGGTTCCGTAGCTGATTCCAGCCTTGAAGCAGGTCCCTGGCGTGTAGGACGAGCGTCCTGGGCAAAGTCCAGTCGGGTGATTGGATCAATGGTGGCTAGTTAGATGTTGGATTGAGTGGATTTGCATGCAGCGCTTCCAACGTCGCTAGGGTCGATCTGAGTTGTTCCTGTCGGACAATGGGGGTCAGTGAACGAGAGGGAACGGCAATGGCCTTGGTCTCGCTGTTGACGGGCTTCGGGCTGTGGGGCCAGCTTACCATTCTAGAATGGAAAGTGACCCCCCTCAATGCTTCCATTTCGCTCAGGGGGGTTGACACACAGGTTACCTCACCAAACGCCGCAGGACAACAAGCCCAAAGTGTTTCTACGGCACGTTCTGACACATCCCTCAATTTTAGCACACATAGCACAAAACGCGCGTTCTTGCGCACGAAATGCTTATATATAGCGACACATTATGCGAGTGACAATTCAAGCCAAAAAAAATGAAACGCAACGGTAAACACCAAATAGATGCTCGGTGGAAACAGGTTCCTAAAGTTTTCGTGTGATAGTAATAGATAACAAATGCATTGCAAACGGCAAAAAGTGCCAATGTTGGTATGCGTTCCATGTGTTTTC
This sequence comes from Boletus austroedulis, assembly GCA_038089435.1. Classification (NCBI taxonomy): domain Eukaryota; kingdom Fungi; phylum Basidiomycota; class Agaricomycetes; order Boletales; family Boletaceae; genus Boletus; species Boletus austroedulis. The sequence continues at coordinate 12,834 of JBBPKX010000289.1, read as the reverse complement.
TTGAGTCAATACTTGGGTTCTTGAGATATAGATATAGTACGCAGAACGGAGGCGAGTAGAGAGTAATGCTAGTGTTTTTGATGAGGATGCAAAAATGATGAAACGGGTAAAACAAGTTCATAGGCGCTGCCTGCATGGTTCGTGTTTCCTTTCCTAGCCGTGGACAAGTTGCCTAAAAAGATGAAATGGGAGAAACGGGGTACCATCGAGTAGCGGGCAATACTACCAGCGACCCGCAGTACGCTCACGTTCCCTCAGGCCGCTGCGTCCATTCCCAAACCCGGGTGCGTCTCGAGAGGAACCTCGACCCTCGAGTTCGTATGTACGGTAACGTCCGCGCCTCTCATTATGGACGGGAGCGACCAAGGCTGGGTCCTCAAACTCCTGCATGCACAGCATCATCTTGGGAAGTGGAGAGCTGTTGCGTCGAGCGGTTGGGCGGCCCCTAGGCAAAGGAGCACAGGACCAATCGAACACTTGCTCCACGCTGCCTCGGCTATCTTGATGACCGCGGAGCTCAGACATTGCGCCCTGACGAGCTCGTGAACGTGAACGGGAGCGAGGGATGGCATATTGTGGAGAATTCGGTTCACGACGCCGACCGCGCGGGGTTGACTCGAGCGTGGAGCGCAGACCAGACGCAGCGAGCAATGAAGCCAATTTTGGGGTGGGAGGGGAGGGCCGCGGGTGACCCTCAACGGTATTGCCCGAAGGAGGAAGGGCATGAGATCGTTGGGGGGGGCTTATCTGGAGAAGCGAAAAGTACGCTGGCAGACTCGCACGGTTGCGGCTCCTTTTGGTTTTCGACGTGACGGTAGACCTATCCTTCTCTGGCTCCCGAGATAAGGGAGGCAATTCCTGGCGGTTATGATGCGAAGTTTCGTGAGCGGAATCGGGTTCGTCTTCTGTGGGAGAGGGAATATGACTCAAAGAGGAACTGGAGGAAGTGCGGCGGTGCAAAAGGGGGATCATGGAGTGGTGATTTGTTGCAGAAGGTCGACGAGTGTACATCAGACGTGACGGTTTTGCGGGATAGTGGGAGTAAACAGAACGGACGAGGGGGTCGATGGTGCCGTCCATGCAGTCACCTTCATATCCGGGATCATCGTCAATTCCGACAACGGGTTCGTCGTCTTCAGCGTCCGTGAAGACGGACCAGGAGACGGAAGAGGAAGAAGAGGAAGTAGAACATCTGTCGCGTTTCTGGAAGTTGCTCAGAGCATTGCCTAGGGCGGAAGGCATGAGGGCGGGCACGTCGCCACCGAGGGCATGGTCAATATGCGGCGAGGAGAGAGCACTGCTAGCGGAAGAGATCGAAGGGGAGTTGTGAACGTCGAGAGACTCGCACTCGTCGCTACAGTAGGCACGGCTGGACTACAGGTGAGGCAAGCGCAAGGGGTACGGGACCGCTACCCACCTGTCGTCGGGAAGCTGCCTTGAGCATGTAAGGCAGATCTCCTCGAACATGGGAACAACGGCGTGGACGGTGGCAGAGTTGTACGAGTGGAAGATGCAAGAGGAGGGGACGTTGGAGAAAGGACCGGAGGACTGGGACTGGTCCTTAAATATGGAGGCCGGCACAGGAGGAACGGGAAATTTCACAAATTGGAGTAAATTGACAGAAGAAATGACTCAAAGAGGACAAGACCAAAGCTATGTCACATGTGACAAGCCAAAAAAAAATAATATAATAATATTTGCATCTAATCTAACCGCAGTCGACTTGCGCCATCCCTGCGATGCTCAGCGAACGTGCCAGTGCGTTCAATGCGGCGTTCAACTCATGCGACCCTCCGCATCGCACGTTTACTCACTATCAGTTCGATGGCCTTGGCTGTCACTAGTACTAGTACCCTAGCAGTCTAACCACCGGTCGTGCCAAATGGCGAAAATGTGGCGACCGTTCGGGTCTTGGTCATGATGTGGCCAAGGAACACAGTCCCGCCGATCCGAATCACGCCATCACCAAATCCCACCTTGTGGCACAATCCTGACGTCGGCGAATGCGAGCCTGCGCCCTTGCCATAGCCAATTCAATCGGTCACACATGCGAAAGAAGAAAAAAAAAAAGTCCCGAGCGCGACGTGGCCCCACATGAATGAGGGGCGCACTATCGTGGTAACGGTCCGACTCTTTCAGTCCATATCTAGTACAACACGCATTCAGGCCACATATCATGCATCTCGCAAATTCTTTGATATATCTCCGGGGATTTAATGTTACTCGCGTGCGAGTGATTCATGTCGTGTTTCCATAACGTTCGTGCACCTTCCAAGTGTACCTCGCCGTCACCAATAGTGACAGCTGTGCTGTGTGAAAGCAAAGGTGCCTTGACGATGGCGGTGATGTTTGCAGGGGTGCCGGTGAACAATCGCTTGTCGCTCCCCTTACATTGTATACCAACTCAGGGTAGCGTAGATCGAGTCAGGAATCCTTACGAATGTCGACGGCGTCGACGGCGAAAATCGGACCACGTCCCATATCATGTACTATGTATGTCCCAACAGAGATCGCTCTCCACAAGTACGGTAATCCTCGTGTCCAGAGGCTAGCTTGGCAATGCACCGTGTTGGACGTCGTCATTACTACCGGAAGGCTCTCTAACAGCACCGAGTAATGACGGCGCCGGGGAACTTGGATTTGCATTTTCCGACACCTCTTCTCCATTGTGTGATACATTACCCTGTACGCCATTGCCATCCACAGACGTGTGTCCTTCCGCTCTCGCGAGCACAGCGTTGGTGATGCGGGAACTACTGCGAGGTGGTGGAATGACCCGATCTGAATCTTCCACAAATTCGTCTGGCGTGGCGCCATTAGAAGTTGCAGCCGGTGGGGATGGTGTAGGAGACGGCAGCGGCTTATCTGGCTTCGTGCTCTCCCTCCTAGATAGGAGTCCCCTGAGCCTCTCGTTGGGTCCGGAGGTTGTACGCAAGTTGCCAAGTGCGGACTTGCGAGGTATCGGCTTCTCGGTCACAAGGGTCTCAAGCATGTTGGTCGGCGCGGAGACATTCTTTAGCACCGATAACTTCTGGTGCAAGAATCTCGCATCTGCTACCATCCTTTGCAAATAGTCAGGAGTGGTGCCGGGTTTTGACACATGACACATGCCTCTCCTTGGCTTCCTGGCTCTGTAACTCGATCTGACCGTACTCCTCGGAGAGGTGATGATTGATGGCAGCAAAGACTTGTGACATCACATACTACGAAACACATGGTCAACAACAGTGGCAGCACCGTTCACCGGACGAACCTCCACGATCGGCGCAGACAAGTACCGTGAGAGGACCTTGTGCAGTGTGACGGTTTCTTTTATAAGAAGCTCCATGTATTCGCTGACGCCATCACCCTGCCGTGGTATCTCCCAATTCACGGCCTGCCCATGAATCGTCGGCTGTCAATAGCCCGCAGTCACAGATAAGCGATGCATGCTGACCTGCAGTGACTTGACATGGGCACTGATCCTATCACTCATGATGGCAATCAGTTTCGAATGAATCTCGTTCTGGTGTTCTTGGAAATCCTTTTGCCGTATAGTCAGTCCGGATAATCCTCGAGATAACACGAGCCCGGACGCACCCGCTTGAGCTTGTCAAACTCAACAAGCATGACTGCCTGGTTTGGATTGAGATGGCGCCGGAAGGTTTCTCGCACGTACGGGATGAGTGCCACCATAATGGAGAGTGACTGGGAGGCAAGGGCTAGATCGGTCCATAGAGTTCACACGCGCTACGAAAACAATAAGACAAGTTACTAACCAAGATGTTTTGCTGTGATATTTTTCAACCCAGCGGAACGCATGGCGCCAGCTCCCAGGACCACTTGACAGGTCCTGGAATTGAACGCTTTGAGGAACTCGATGACT
>JBBPKX010000287.1:0-19256 GCA_038089435.1 Boletus austroedulis | reverse complement strand
AGGCACTACACCACTGTCACTATAGAATATGACAGACACTGAGAATGAATGAGAATGGAAATAGCTCATCTCAGAAAGAATAAAGTCATTCTTGGTTTTACCTGGCTTAAATGCCACAATCTGGAAATAGATTGGGAAAAGGATACAGTAACTATGACCCAATGTCTGATGGAATGTAAGGAACTGTTCTGATCCCAATTACAATATCTAGAACTTAGAAATGCTCTCTACAGAGCAGAAATGTGAAAGGGACAGCAAGTTAACCAGAAGCTTGCAAAGCTAATGGACCAGAATAAGAAGCCAGAAGAATTAGTCCCAAAGGAATACCATCAGTATTTGCATGTCTTCTCAAAGAAAGAATACAAAAGGATGCTGGTATAGAAACCATGGGATCACATGATAAAGATGAAACTGGATTTCATACTAAGGAAGGGAAGATTGATTCTCCTTGACCTGGAGCAGCAAAAGAAAGTCAGCAACTTCATAGACAATCAGCTACTCAAAGGATATATCTGATCCTCCAAATCTCCTCAGACATTTCTAGTATTCTTCATACCAAAGAAAGATGGACAAAAGAGAATGGTATAGGATTACTGATATCTCAATGAGTTCACCATCTGCAATAACTATCCACTACCCCTGATTTCTCAACTCATTGATAAACTCCAAGGAGCAAAGCTCTTTACAAAAATGGACCTTAGATGGGGATACAATAATATTTGAATCAAAGAAGGCAATGAATGAAAAGCTGCCTTCATATGCCATAGAGGAACATTTGAACCTCTGGTGATGTACTTTGGATTATGCAACTCACCTGCCACATTTTAGACAATAATGAATGAACTCTTCACAGATATGGATGATGTGTGCATGGTATATATTGATGACATCATGATCTTCACCAAAACCAAAAGGAGCATGATCAGATTGTGCTCAAAGTATTGGTGAGACTTGCAGAAAATGATTTGTTCATTAAACCAGAGAAGTGCTACTTCCAAGTGAAAGAAGTGGAATTTCTAGAAATGATTGTTACCTTAGAAGGAATCTGCATGGATGAAGAAAAGGTTAAAGCCATACTTGCATGGCCTACCCTGAAAATGATCTGACAGGTTCAGAGTTTCCTCAGATTAGCCAACTTCTACCACTGCTTCATAAACAAATATGCTCAAGTCATGAGACTGTTAAATGACTTAACAAAGAAAGATACTGCATTCACATAAGGAGAACTCCAGCAGCAAGCCTTTGAAATGCTGAAGCACTGATTCACATTAGCACCAATCCTGGCCTACCCAGACATTGACAAGTGATTCTGCCTGGAGACAGATGCATTAGACTTTGTGATAGGAGCAGTACTATCCATAGAACTTGATAACTGATGGCACCCCATTGTATACTCCTTACACTCCATGACACTGGAGGAACAGAACTACCTGGTGGTGGATAAAGAAATGCTATCTGTAATACAAAGCCTAGAGCAGTGGCAACATTACTTAGAAGGGGCCCATCATGAATTTGAAATCTGGAATGATCACATGAACCTCCAATGGTTCATGAAGAGGCAGGACCTCAATAAAAGGCAAGTGTGCCAGGTGCAGTACCTCTCATGCTTCTGCTTTAAATGGGTACACAAAGATGGGATGCAAATGGCAAAACTGGATGCTCTATCCTGGAGACTGGATCATGTGGAAGGAATGGAGGAAGACAATAAGAGAGTATAGGTGATTCCTGCATCACAGATCAAAGCACTACACATTGGAACTGATGAAGAAATGATATAGGATTGCATATGAAACTATATCTATCAATTAAAAGAAAAGGACATCCATAAGATTGAAACAGAACTAAAAGTCCATATGGAGCAAGAAGGGTTGCTAGTGGATGAAGAAGGACAACTATATATCCCAGATGACAATGATTTATGCATGGAGATCATCCACTTACACCATGATATCCCAATAGCTGGACATCCAGGAGCTGAAAAGACATTGGAATTAATTAGAAGAAGCTACTTCTGGCCTGGACTACCCACACTAGTAAAAGAATATGTTGCCAGATGCAATCTTTGTGCCAGGCACAAAGGACAGAATATCACACCAGCTGAAAAGCTGCATCCATTACTGACCCCTGAGAAACCCTGGACAGGTGTCTCAGCAGACTTTGTCATGGATCTACTGGAAAGCCAAGAATTTGATGCCATCCTGGTGGTGGTTGATAGATTCTCAAAGGAAGTCAAATTCATGCTGTGCAATAAGATGGTCACAGCACTTCAAACAGCAAGGCTATACTGAGACTATGTTTGGAAGATGCATGGACTGCCATGGACTATTGTATCCAACTGCAAACCATAGTTCACATCACAAATGATGACAGACTTGTGCCAGAGGTTAGGAATCCACCCAAAGTTATCAACCACATTCCACCTGCAGACAGATGGATAAATGAAATGAATTAACTGAGCACTTCAACAGCATCTTCACCTCTATTGTTTCACAGAACAAGAGAAATGGACTGAATGGCTTGCCATTGCCCAATTCTCATATAATAGTAAATAGCACTTCACAACTTTGCCACCATTCTCACCACAATCTGCCATTTATGCCTTTGCTCTCCCATCTTTATCAGTCTACTGATGAATGAACCCACTGTTGAACCCTACAGAGATTGGGCTGACACTGGCAGACCCACATAGGAATCTGATTGGAATCCTGAGCACCCACTTGAATGACATGCTGAAAGATGAATATTTATTTGGGATAATGGATCAGATTCTCACAGCATCCCTAATACTGCCACCACCTGGGATGACTTGGATCATAATACTGAGGGAGCCACCATACTGGAACTTGAGCCAGACCTGGATGTTGGGAGATAGAATGTGGACAATTGGAGAGGACCCTGGGAGGTGGTTCAGGAACCATGGGATGTATGGTTGCCAGATGAGATGCCAGTCCTAGAATGGGATGAAGCCATTCCACTCCCAGACCCACTGCCAGAACCACACCCAAATGCCTATGTCTGGCCTCAACTATTCAAATGGCCAGATATTAGTCTCTTGTTCATGTACTGCCCTCAGGTGTTGGTCTGGCTGCTGCATATGAGTATAAATACTAGGCTCAAGGCAACAAGATACCCAGTCTTGTTCTCCTTGATCTTTCCCTCCTCACTTCAGCCCTTGTATATGCCCCTCTACAAGCATACTAGCTCTTAAGTGAGTTGGTCATTTCAAACTGTATGATAGCTTGGAGTTATGAAGGTCAATGTTAGAAGTAATGAAGAGATGGTAGTGGTTGATGGGACCATGTAGAATGGTGAACAGTGTCATATCCCTGATTTCTGTGAAGTCCAACTCTGGTCTTCTCTGATCTTCTAGATATCACAACAGTCTTAGGATTCTGCACTTTGTCAGAGTTGGGCACTCCAGATGGTATTGTTTATATTCTCTCTTTTTGTTCTAGTTCAACTTCATAGGTCTGTATTACATCTTTAGTCAGCTTGGTCAGTATTCCAATATTCTCCACCCTCTGACTTATTCATCATTGTGCACATAGCTCTCACTTAACCTTTGATCCTAGTAGTTTCCAGTCTGGAGTTGTCACTGGACATTAGTATATAAACTCCTGTAGTTTCTCCAGTGTACTTTAGTTTGAATATCAAATAAGTCACCTCCTAGTTTGAGTTTGACTTAGTCTCCATTCTTACTCTCTCTCTACTTTAAATATGAGGACACAGGACTTGACAAGGACACAACACATACATCCTGCACCAACATCCTCACCCCTCCATATCTCCATATCTCCATCTCCATACCTCCAGTTGACCCTAGTCAACACCTTCATCCCTTTTGCTCCCCTCTGCCAGACTTGAGCCTGGAGGACCAGACTTGACAAACAGACAAGATGGTGATGGAAAGTAGATGAAAATGATTAAAAAAACATTGATTTCAAATGATGAAAAACATCTTTTATAGTCCACAGGCATTCCTGGGACTGTACAAACAATATATAAGACTAGACCAATATGTATGAAGACCAATGAGTCTAGTATCAAAACATAGGTAGTTTGGATCATAAAGACTGGATCCAATACTGGACTATCATAGACTGGACTGGACATAGACCAGACAATAAATGAATAAATATAAAGACATACTAAAGACATTCTGAATGAATGGACAACCAGACAATGATTTGAAATCTTGTGAAAACCACCAATATCAACCTAGAGATGGATGTATCTCTACATCTGAGAGGGGCTCTAATACTGACTGTCTCCAGTCAGTTATGAACATCAGTTGACAGATGCCATGCTATAGGATTTATACATGATGATGGGATAGTGTATTAATAGGACAGGAATGATGGTAATTATGGACTCAGACTATGGCAGGATAAGTCAATGTGCAATAGATAGTGATAGATGATAGAATAGTATTGGCATATTGTAATGGATGGCATAGGATGTAGGGAAGTCTGAAAACAGTTTGACATACAGTGGCTCAAAAAAGTGTTCCAATATTAGGTTATTTTGAAAAGATTAGAAAATTGTAGAAGAGCAAGAATGTAGAATGGATGAAAGTACTTGCTCTTGGCATTATGAAACCACTTTGGTTTATATAATTTGATTGCCATGGAAGTGAGGTACAAACATTTCAAAATGACATGTCATTGGAACATATATTTGACTCTATATTTGTGACAACCTGGCTTCCTAAGGCTGTTCTATACTCTGGGGGTTTTCTAGTTAAAGGGCTTGGAGGGGGTGTACTTCAAGTAACTAGTAAAGGAGCTAAGAGACTGAGAAAAAGGTAGAGAAAGAACAAGATAAATTAAAATAGAGACTATGCTACTAACAGGCCTTTATATACTCTATACTACAAGGCAGTGCTTGGTCCATGCTACTAAGGCCATCCTGAGGCTCTATAGCTATTGGTACATAAGGCAGAAAGGGCTGTAAAGTGACCATACTGCTATAGGATAAGATATGATAATTCCTTCTTTATGAGGCTGATGTAAGACAAATATAAGGCAACTGCAAGGCAAACCTTGTATCCTGCTGTGCTAACCTATGCATGGTCTAGGCTCCATAAAGCATATGAGTTACAATAGCTCCTGACTAGAAATAACTTCATATAACTAGTGTTTTCTGGACTTGAACATACTGGACATATTAGACTTGAATAACTGGATTGACATCTGGATGATATGGATAGTGCATTGGACTAACTGGATTGCATACTGGACTGCTATGAAAGGAAAAAAAAAATGAAAAGAAAGAGGCATGAAATGAGGGCTATAACAATATTTGACAATCATTATATCATATGTAATATAGGAACTTGACAATTATTGATGATGGTTTCTACCTCTAGTCCAGAAAATATGATCCTCAGTGCATCACTATCTATCCATCTCCTGTATCTTTTCATTGATCTAGATATTTTTCTAAAGACTCCTGTTCCATCCTCAAAGATACCTTGTTCCTCTTGTCATTCTCCAGACACCTTGCCAAAGTACCACCAGAACTCTGGTCCGACCTCTGAAGATTCTCCTCTGTCATCTCCAATACTAAGGAACTCTTCTGAAACACCACCAAGTATTTTTCTGGACCCCAGTCTTCTACATCATGATCATGATGCATATCCCCATTCCCATTGAGTCATTATTGATCACTACAAATCTCTCCAACTACTCCAGCTCACCTCTGGTCCTCTTGAGCTGTTGCAGTATCATTTCCAACATTTCTGGCATAAACTCTGGTTATGTCATCTAGCCTATTGAGATAGACATCAAGGTAGTCCCCTCCATTGTCTATCAAGGTTCTCTGTCATTTCAGTGATCATCATGCATCATCAACTCTACTAGTTCATCCATCCAACTTTGTCAGTTACATCTTGATTAGTCAGTCACATTCCAGTATTCATCTCCAGTGCTTTATTCATCATCTCCATTTCTCAGTCACTCCTTGGAAACTCCTGATTGATACCACTGACTGAAGTGAAGCTTTTGCTTCACTCAAAAGTTGATTTACTCTCTCTGTCTTTGTAGGTTTTAATCCATCTAGGCCCTGACATCTCCATTATGCTCTATTCCATGAGCTCCCTGAACTTCATGTCAACTCCAATTGGACCTTCCTGGATATCTACATCTCTGTCATGTCTCTATTATGCCATCTCTATTTATGACCTTATGCTATGTTCTCTGTTCTATCTGTCTTTGTCTCCTCTGTTTCCATCTCTCTGAATATACCCATTATTCTTAGAGTTATCTCCACTTTACTCTAATATTTCTCCATTTTACTCCATTTACTCTGCTTTTATAGACTTTATTAATAAGAAGGAAAAAGACAAGAAAGAAGTATATATTATCTATCTTACTATTTCTCTTTTTCTCCTTCTTTCTCTGCTTTATTTTCCTCCATCTCTTTTTCTGCCATCATATGACATGCTTCCTTCAAATTCCATTGGCACTCATCTTCCTCACACTGTTTCTGCTCTTCTTTCTTGCATCACTTCTGCTCTTCTTTTTTCTTATGCAGTCTTGCACATATCCAATGCTCTGTTGCCTTCACATCCCACAGCTTCTTCCTGTCATCATCACACTCCATGAGTTTTGCATCAAGCCATGTCTTGATATTGTCAATGTCAGACATGGTAGATAAAGAACAAGAAATTTGACAAGTGCCAAACTTCAAACAGCCTTGTTTTATATAATCCATTTCAAACTCCACTTGTTGATTGTTACACACCATGTTGCATTGTAGAGCCAGGTACATCTCTACAGTTATATCCTTGAGTTTTCTTCATTTTTGGATGCCTACATTTGATTTCATTCATCTATGGTTTGTTTGTTTATATCCAACATAGATTAGTTGACTGGTCTCATAGTCTGGTTATGGTCTGGTTGTATTCCAGTAGTCTGATATGCATCAGTCTATACTGGACCTCATCTTCATTAGACCAGACTTACTTACTCTACATTATCTGTTATGGACTTTGTTTTATACATGTATATACTAGTCCTGGATATGCCTGGACTATAAAGTGATGTACTTAGGATTACCAATCCAGCTTACTGTTAGCTCACAACCACTGCATTACCATTTGAACACTGTCACCATCACCATATACCATTTTCTACCATTGCTCTACTGTTTTAATGCTTTTCACACTGCTTTTACCAATGTCTGGAAGTCTGGACTACAAATGATAAACTCTGGACTTCTTTCCTACTACCTCTGATCACTAGGTAATGTCCCAGAACCTTTTGGAACACTCACCCATTTTATAGAGTTCCTTTTGGGATGAATCTATTACTTTCCTAGATCTCCCCTTCTATTGGCTAGAACTAGTGGACTTCTAAAGTCCTCCCAGTCACCTTACCTATTCTTCAACTGGAGCCCACCATAAGGAACCCAGAAACAGGTTCCAGAAGACATCTACAACCTATTGTCTAGTATCAAGAGCTTAAAAATTTACTCAATTATTTTCAAAATCTACAAATTGGAGACATGTCACCACTACTCTACCCAGTCTCATCTCATAACAGTTGATACTTTTGAGCCACTGAGTGGCTCAAAAAAATATTCCAATATTGAGTCATTTCAGAAAGATTAGAATATTGTAAAAGAACAAGGATGAATCAGATAAAATGCTTGCAGGATGGATGAACATACTTGCTCTTGGTATTATGAAACAACCTTGGCTTATATAATTTGGTTGTCATGGGAGTGAGGTACAAGCATTTCAAAATGACATGTCATTAGAATATTTATTTGACCCTATATTTAACAATCATTATATCATATGTAATATAGGAATTTGACAGTTATTGATGGTTGCTATGTTATCAAACTGTGTAATTATTTACATGACATAGCTTCAAGCAATATAAATATCCTGTGTTCCACTCCAATTGACCTCACCATGTCATAAAGTTCAATTATACTCTTATTAGAGTCAATGTTTTTTTTCTCTGAATCTGATCTTTTAGCTAGGCAAATTATATACAAGACTAGTATAGGGAAGTCCACTGTGGTCAGAGTCATCAGGAATAACCTTTCAGAATAGAAGAATGTCAAGTTAGAATGTCCTTTTAAGCTTTCTTTTCTTGTTAAGAGAAGAATTGTCTTGAGTATTACTATTAGAAAGGCTGAAAATGCCATCCAAGCCACCCATCTTATTGACCCTCTCCTTGCTTCTTCTATCTCTTTTAAAACTGTTTGCAATATTCTCAAGGCTATATCTTTAAAGGCATGATCAAAAAGAGAAAGCCTCTTTTATCAATCAAGTATTGAAAGCAAAGGCTGGATTTGCTTTTAAGTATAAGAACTGGACTCTGGAGGACTGGACCAGAGTTATTTGATCAAATAAAACAGAAATTACCAGGATTGAATCAGATCAAAAAAATATATATATAGAAAAATGAAGATGGCCCTTTATATGTAAGATAAGGAGATCTAGGAAATAGTAATTGTTTGAAGAAAGTTTCTTGATGGTTTGGTAATGCATGAGCTGAAATAGAAGAAGAAATGGCAGGGTTGATGGAATAGGTGGCTTGGACAGCATTTTCAGCCTTTCTAGCAGTAATACTAAAAATAGTTTTTCTCTTAACAAGGAAAGAAAGCTTAGAAGGACATTCTAACTTGACATTCTTCTATTCTAAAAGGTTATTCCTGATGACTCTGGCCACAGTGGACTTCCATAGACTAGTCTTGAACACAATTTGTCTAACTAAAAGATCAGATTTAGAGAAAAAAGACATTGACTCTAATAAAAGTATAATTGGACTTTATGACATGGTGAGGTCAATTGGAGTGGGACACAGGATATTTATATTGCTTGGAGTTATGTCATGTATATAATTACACAGTTTGGTAACATAGCAACCATCAATAACTGTCAAGTTCCTATATTACATATGATATAATGATTGTTAAATATAGGATCAAATAAGTGTTCCAATGACATGTCATTTTGAAATGCTTGTACCTCACTTCCATGACAACCAAATTACATAAGCCAAGGTTGTTTCATAATGCCAAGAACAAGTACTTTCATCCATCCTGCAAGCATTTTATCTGTTTCATTCTTGTTCTTCTATAATCCTCTAATCTTTCCAAAATGACCCAAGATTGGAACACTTTTTTGAGCCACTGTACATATTCCATCCTGGTCTTCATATGATTTCCTTTCTTCTACTCAGTCATCCCTTTCTCCATCTCATCTCTCCACTTTCTTTTTCAGTTTGACTTGTCATCTTTTTCACTTATAAATCCATTGCTAAAAAAATCTGGTCAGTCATGGCTCCTCTTCAGGAGGAGTACTGTGTACTGCACCATCTTCTAGACAATCTGCTTACCAGACTTGTACCATTACCTACACATCCACCAGACTTCATTCCTGATCCCTGTTCTACTTAGGAACATGCTGACACCTTAGATCTCAATTCTACCAACTGGCTATGGCTGAAAGAGGTCAAGCTGGTCCAGTGGATTGTCCACAACCATGAAATGGCCTTTGCTTGGATATCAACTAAGTGAGGTCATTTAGATGAAAAGTACTTCCCTTCCATCAAATTCCAACCATTCCACATATGCCCTGAATCCTCTGCAATATTCTAATCCCCCTATTATCATGGGACCAGGCTATCCAAATCATCAAGGACTGGATTGCCTCCAGAGTATATGAACTGTCTGCTCCCACTTACCAGTCTCACTGGTTCTGTGTACTCAAGCAGGATGGCAAGACTCTCCATCTTGTTTATGATTTACAACTCCTCAACACCATTACAATCCAGGACTCATCCATCCCACCTTTTGTAGAACATCCTGCTGAGTTGTTTAGTAGATACATGGTCTATGGCATGATGGACTTGTTTGCTAGTTATGATTAGTGGCTGCTCCATATGGATTCAAGGGACATGATCACATTTAATAGTTTACTCAGACCTCATCATCTTACTACTCTTCCAATAGGTCATACTAATATGGTACAGATCTACCAAGCTGATATGAGATTCATTCTGCAAGACAAAATCCCTCACCACACAATGCTGTTTATCAACAATCTTCCAGTTAAGTCCAAGAAGACCCAGTACCAACATCCAGATGGGTCCTATGAAATCCATCTGGAAAATCCAGGAATCTAACAATTTATTTGGAATCATCTCATTGTTATTCACTGCATTTTACAGCAACTTCAAAACATCAACACCACAGTCTCCACCAAGAAATTTGTGCTTGCCACCCCAGATGCTACTATTATTAGACACAAGTCTACTGCTGATGGACATATTTTGCATAAAGCCAAGGTCCAGAAGATCAAGGACTGGTCAAAATGTGAAACTGTCTTGCAAGTCCATGAGTTCCTCAGAACCTGCAGAGTAGTTTGTATTTTTATTTGCAATTTTGCTTCCATCACTTATTCACTTATTGATCTAATATGCAAGGATGTCCCTTTTGAATAAGGAGATGCTCAGTAAGAGGCTATGGCTCATCTCAAGAATGAAGTTATCCAATCTCTGGCACTCCATTGCTTGGACTACAAGTCTGGTCAAGAGGTCATCCTTGCTATGGATATCTCAGTCATTGTGGTCAGTTTCATATTGTTGCAGAAAGGTGAGGATAGCAAGCACTATCTGAACTGATTCAGTTCTATCAGTCTCACTATCATGGAGAGTCAATACTCCCAGGTAAAGCTAGAGCTTTATGAGCTTTTCTAAGCACTTCACTCCATCCATGTTTTTATCTTCAGAGTTTCTAATTTAGTCATAGAGATGGATGCAAAGTATGTCAAGGACATGGTCAATAATCCTGACTTACAGCCAAACATGACCATCAACCAGTGGATCACCAGAATTCTTTTATTCCACTTCAAACTTCATCACATTCCCACTAACCAGCACATAGGGCCAGACAGACTTTCTTGATGTCCTCCATCTGATGATGATCTGCCTGAGGATGGGAACTTAGAGGATTGGAATTGGTTGAACAAATCATATTCTTTTGCTACTACTCTTCTTAATGACTGCACACTTCCTTCTACTCTGACTGGTCTTTCTAGTAGACTTTTTGTACATAGTGTCTTGCCTTCTTATGCTTTTTCCTCTTCTAACTCCATTGTTTCCACATACAAACAATCCTTTCCACTTCTTACCTACCATTCCATTTTCTCTGTTCAGATGTTACTCTGGCCAACCCTTTCATTCCTTGATCTGCAAAGGTCCTGGCAAAGAAAGATCACATTCATCATATCCAGACCTTTCTCAAAATGAAGGAATGACCTACTGACCTTACAGATACTGAATTCCAAGTATTCCTTAATTCCACCACAAAATTCTTTATCCTTCACAGCTCACTTTTGCAATAAGAACTGCACAGTTGTCACCAACTGGTAGTACCAGAGCACTGGAGGTATGGACTGATCAAGGAGACTCATGATGACCTCTGACATAAAGGTGTCTTCACAGTCCAGACTTGTCTTCTACTCCAATTCTGGTGGCCCTTGCTTATTGATGATATTAAATGGTTCATCCAAACCTGTCATGAATGCCAAACCCATCAAACTGCTCACTTTTATATTCTGCCAACAGTTCCAGTCATGGATGGACTGTTTCACAAAGTCCATCTTGACACCATGCTGATGCCCCAGTCTAGTGGCTATTGCTGCTTGGTCCAGGCTTAGTGTGCATTGATGTCATATCCAAAGTGATGCATGTTGCACTCTGAGAATGATACTTCTTTGGCTTTATTTATTTTCAAGGATCTTCTTTGTCATTGGGGTTCCATTTCTGTTATTGTTACTGAAAATGGACCTTCATTTATTCAAGCATTAGATGTTCTTGCTGACTAGTATGATATTCACTATATCCAAATATCTCTGTACAACTCTCTGGCAAACAGTGTGATCAAACAGCATCATCATGATGTCTGGGAGACCATCACCAAAAGTACCCTGGGAGGGGAGTCATGCTGGCATATCATCACACACTCCATATTTTGGTCCAAATGGATAACAATTCTCTGGTCCACCAGACTTTCTCCATATTTTATGATTTATGGTGTTAAGCCACTTTTTCCATTTGATATCACTAAAGCTACCTTCCTTGTTTTATCCTTAGAAACAGATCTGCTTTCTCCATCTGGACTGATTGCTTGGAGAGCTTGCCAACTCCAAAAGTGTTAGAAGGACTTGGAGTCTGTTTGTGACCATGTTCTCAAGGCTTGGTTTGACTTGATCAAACACTTCAAATGCACATTCAAGAATCAAATCAAGGACTTTGACTTCCATTCCAGAAGTCTTGTCTTAGTCTGGAACACACATATAGAAAAGGAGCTGAACCAGAAGATGAAACCAAGATACATTAGTATAATAGTGGTCCTTCAGTGGACTACCAGAGGACCATACATTTTGGCAAAGCTGGATGGAGCAGTCTCCAGGCTGTGCTATGCAGCATTCCATCTCATTCCTTATTACCCTCATTTCAAAACCTCAATACTGGTCATGCAACTTACTGGATTAGATGAAGAAGATATGGACAAGTTGGCAAAAGAAGACATTGAAGAGCTAGATGAAAATGATCCAGACTTTCTTGACCCAGACTAGACATCACTGGACTATATATGATACCATTTCCTTCTCTCTGTTTTATCCCAGGTTTAGTCTAATGATCTCCATCTCACATGTACTGAAATCAAAACATAGACACTATGTACTATATGTGTTGCTCTCTCCAATACAAAAACAAAAACTGAAAAATGAAAAACAGCTTAAAAACAATAAAGAAAACAAAAGTTCATTCTTCTTCCTTCAGTGTCTCACTATGCAGACTACAGATGTATCCCTTTTGATTTGAATGTACTTCAAGACATAGCACACCTTTATACTCATAGATCATCTCTACCAAACTCTGCTGGACATACTGTACAATCAATAGTCTGATGACAACTAGAGAAATAGATGATAATAGAAGTTTGATAAAGAAAAGATAGGTGAAAACCCACAAAACATTTCTTTTCATTTTCTTCTTTTGTTTCAATTTTACCTACAATGTTCTTTCTTTGTGCATAGACCAGACTCAGATATATATTTCCAGATGACTATGGAATACATAGACTATGACAAACAACTATGGAATTCATGGACTATCAATAGACTATCTAAATATCAAGCTGCTCAAGCTCAGACACTACATTGCTCACCATTTCCATAACCTCCTCATGCTTGATCTTCAGTGCCTTGAGGTTTGCACAGAGTTGATACAATTGCTGGTGCAAGACATTGAGACACCATGTGAGTTGCTGGACTTGTTGTTGCACCAGTGTATGACCAGACTTTTTTGTCTTTGTCACTGCTGCCTTCCCCTTGCCTTTCACCTTGACTGGCATGTCATTCAACTCCAATTTCAAGCTCTTCAACAACAAGGAGATGAGCATTCCAGCTCACTTGCTAGGCCTTGCTTTGGACTTCACTGGCTTTGTGTCTAACAGCAGTTAACTAGATCCAGATGAGTTGACAACACTTACCCTTGCTGACCAACTCCACCACCATCTTTCTTTGTCTTACTCAACTGTGTGAGTTGCTACACACTGACTTGTATCTGTTGCAGCATGTGCATACCACACCACAACCCTTTTGGCATTCTGAACCAACTCTAGCTTGGATGTAGGCATCACAAAAATGCCATATGCTGTCTTCCAGCTGAATCTCTAGTATGGGGTCAGTCTTTGTCTTCTTCATTCCAGTGTCATTGTCCTTACCCTCACATCCTCACTATAATGTATTTAGTCCTCACAGCACAACAATACAATAGGCCATGCATCTTGATCTCAGACAATGCAACTGATGGAGTATCCAATAATGCTATAATCAGCCAGTCGATCTCCTCCACTTCCCTCACTGTGCCTTGCATAGGGGCCAGTGCATATTCTTCTTCAACCAGTGGTACAACCAGCATCTACTTCCACACTGTCCAGATCCACTAGATTTGCTTTGCTTCTGCTATTTGTGCTACAACCTTGTTGTCATTCATCATATCAATGAAGAGCTTGTTGGCATCATTAAGAGCAGATTTTCAATTATCCTGTTCAATCTGTTATCTTTTACATGTCAAGAAGGACACTTGCTACTCACCAATGCCATGCCAAACTTCCATATCCATATCTGTTGCTTCTCTACCAGTTTAGGCTTATTGTCTGGTGCTATCCTCACTATCACCTCTAGCTTGTCAGTCACCCCACAGAATTAACATTGCAATGTGCCTCAAATGTTCATTCCTTCATCATTCATGGCATGGATTCAATCAAGGCAGCTTTAAAATTAGGACTTGGTACATCATAATGATGAAAGAGAGGTGGATGGAGTCAATGAGGAACTAAGTCATGACATTGTTAATCAGAGATTTTGAGTTTGTTTCCAACAGTTATGTGATCTGACTAAGAATAGTCAGTATTCAAGTCCACCATGAATGTAGAGCCAGGTACATCTCTACAGTTATATCCTTGAGTCTTCTTTATTTTTGGATGCCTACATTTGATTTCATTCATCTATAGTTTGTTTGTTTATATCTGACATAGATTAGTTGACCAGTCTCATAGTCCAGTTATAGTCCAGTCATATTCTAGTAGTCTGATATGTGTCAGTCTATACCAGATCTTATTTTCATTAGACCAGACTTACTTACCCTACATTATCTGTTATGGACTTTGTTTTATACATGTATACACCAGTCCTGAATAAGCCTGGACTATAAAGTGATGTACTTAAAATTACCAATCCAGCTTACCATTAGCTCACAACCACTGCATTACTGTCTGAACACCATCACCATCACTGTATACTATTTTTTATCATTGCTCTACCATTTTAATGCTTTCCACACTGCTTTTACCAATGTCTAGAAGTTTAGACTACAAACAATGAACTCCAGACTTCTTTCCTGCTACCTCTAATCACTGGATAACATCCCAGAATCTTTTGAAACACTCACCCATTTTACAAAGTCCCTTTTGGAATAAACCTATTACTCCTCTAGATCCTCCCTTCCATTGGCCAGAACTAATGAACTTCTAAAGTCCTTCCAGCCATCTTACCTGTTCTTCAGCATCTTGCTTCCAAACTCTAGCTCAAATCAACAAGGTGTGGATCTCCACTCCACACATCCATCCATTCCACTCCACTCCAAGCAAGTCACACTCAAACCATGTTTTACTCTGTCAGCCTTGAGGGCTTTGCCTTAATGGGGGGGCACTGTCATATATCATGTTAACCCCTATTCTGACCATCTCTGATCATTCCCATTGAACTTCAGTCTCCTCTATTGGAACCTCTACTAGGAGTTCTATTCTGGTCCCTTGACACTCCAGACTTGCTATGGAGATTCCTTCATCACTCCAAACATTCTTTTATGATATCTTTCCTTTTGTTCTAGTTCCATTCTCATTATTTTTTTGTTCTCTATTACATAGTCTTTTGAACATTTATTATATTCTGTCCTCCAACTCTTCTGCTTATTCAGGCTATGTCATCAGTTTGTATATTCTCCATTCTATCTTATGAATCCTATGTATATTGCCCTTACTTCTTAGTCATCCCTGGTTTGAACTTACTCCAGATATCATAGGACTTTGTATATAAATCTATATACATTCTCCTATATTCTTTAGTTTGAATATTATATATTTCTATATGTTATTGTATGTCTTTGATGTCTCTTATATATCATTATATATCCTCCTATGATATTCCTCCTCTAGACTTGAAGTCTTCTCAAACATTCCCTTCTGTCATATACTGTGTTAACCTCTATTCTGACCATCTCCTACTAGCTTCATTGAACTTTGGTCATCTCCATTGGAGTTCCCACCAGGAGTTCCACTCTGGTCCTTTGACACATCCAGAGTTACTACAGAGATTTCTCTGCCCCTCCAGACTTTCATTTATAGTATCTCCTCTTTTGTTCTAGTTCTGTTCTTGTCATCTTTTCATTCTCTGTTTCATAGCCTTCTGGACATTCAGTATATTCTGTCTCCTGACCCTCCTGCTTATTTAGGCTATGTTGTCAGTTTGTACATTCTCCATTCCATCTTACAAATCAATCCTATGTACATTGCCCTTACTCCTTAGTCATCTCTGGTCTAGACTTACTCTGAATGCCATAGGACTTTGTATATAAACCTCCATAGATTCTCTTGTACTCTTTAGTTCAAATATTAACATCTATTAATGTCTTCTGATATCTCCTGTACATCACTGTATATCATTGTATGTCCTCCTATAATGCTTTTTCTCTGGACTTGAAGTCCCCCTGAACATCCTTTCTCTCCATCATCTCTGAAATGAGGATTGAATACTGGCAATGGTGTGACACATAAGTCCTGCACCAATGTCCTTATTCCCTCCACTTCATTCCAGTTCAACCCTCCAGACCTATGATCTCCAGCTTGACCAATTCCAGACTTTGTTTGTAAGTGCTAGAAATAGCTTCTATCCTCTAAACCTATGTTGGACTTAAGTCCAGGAAAGGAAAAGGCAGTCTTTGACAGTGTATTCAAACTCCACTTGCCAGTCATTTCACTCATGCTTTCTATCTTCATCATATCTACTCAACAACCTCTGTTCCTTTAGTAACTCCAAACCCCTTTGCAGTTTTCTTAGTGTTGAACTTGCCTGGCTGGCTCTCCTATGTTGTGATCAGTTTCCAGACTGTTCTGGTGATGGTTCATCCAACCTCCACTCTCCATCCCTTTGTGAGTTTTAGGTGTTCATGTGTACAGACATTTTTGTGACATTTTGGACATCATGTTCATCTCTGGACTTTGTCTTCATTATAAGTCTACCCCTCATCTCCATTCCTCTGTCTTTGACTTGTTTCTGTGATAGGTCACCCTCAAGTTGAACTTTGGTCTTTCTTACCTCTGTTTTTTGGCATCTCTCCATACCTTTGTTCTGTCTATTCAGTTTCACTTGCTTCTGTTCAATGATTGTGTTGTTGCCAACATACTCCATTGAGTCCAGCTCCTCGCAACATTATCTCATGAACTCCAGCATAAGGACCAAACTCTGGCACCAAACTTCATGTATCCATACATACAGTCTCTATCAACCCCAGATGCCCTCAAACAAGCTTGTTCTGCTTGCTCCACCCCATCAAAGATCACCACTCTCATGGTCTTCACTCTCTGTTTTCCCTCTGAAGATTATTTTTGTGTCATCAACATCTTCAGATCTCCAGAGTTTTCACAAAGATCTTCTTTCTATTTCCCCAGTCCATCCCTCATCATCCTGCATGTGCTCAAGCTCTCCAAAGTTTGCATGTTGCAGTTGACCTCACCTCTGGTTGTTCTGGCCATCTCAGTTCCCCCTCAAAGCTCTTTTGTACCCCCATCTATATCCAGTACTCTATCCAGAGTATCTCCAGACTAACATGATCACTTCATTCCAGCTTCTCAGCCATTTGTTCTGCCATATTGTCAACTATTCAGTGGAACACCACATCCCTTCCCTTATTTCTGCTGCCTCTTGATCTCTCCCACCTCTGTTTTCTGTTTTCCTCATAGGCAATTCCATCTCCAGACCTTCTTTGGTCATCCCTTGTTGGATTTTCAATGCAGCCTTGTTTTGGATCCTGCTGACTCACCTGCTTTATACTCCATTGAGTGATTGGGTTACAAGCAGCATAACTCTCCAAACTCCTATAAACAGAATGCCAACCTCCTAATGTTAGTTTGACACCAAGACACCAGTACCAGCATTATTTTGACAGCTCTAGTCCCAACTCCATCTCACTGTCACCTCTGGTATCTTTATGGTACACCTGTGCTTCATGCACACTTGTACTTTCATGCATACTTCAGAAATGCCTCTGGAAATCCTCCCAGACTTCAATGCCATCCACCTGTTGCACACTCATCATATTATACAGTTCTTGGAATGTACTTGGTCTATATTCATTTTTGTCTCCTTTTTCCTAACTGGCTCCATTGCCTCTGCTCTGAAGTTTTCAAGTCTGGTTGAAGATCTCATCAAGATGGTTCCCCCTCTCCTCTAACCCTGCTTTTTATGTTTTTGTCCTCTACCTGTGCCAGTCACTGCACTCCAGGACTCTCCTTTTGGAATTCCACCTCTGTCCATTGCCATTTTCTAGATCCTTGAAAGTAGATTCCATCTCCCCAGACCTCTGGACTTTGCACCTCTGGACTTTACCTTTTTTCACTTCAAATTTGACATCTCTCTGTTTTACTGCACCATTCCTACACTTTTCTGGATCTCCTCACTCTAGAATTTCCATCCTTTGGCCACTTCCACTTCACTTCCAGTCATTGACACTTCTTTATTAAAGAAAGGATAAGAACTCTGTTTAACAAGCTGTAACTCTGGTTTTCTCTTTTTTTGGTCCTTTTTGTTTCTTTTGTCCTTTCTGACTTGTCATCATTATTGTGAACATTCCTAATCCAGATAGTATCATGCTATTGGCCTCTGACACTCCATTTTTGCACCCCAAGACTCATCACTGGACCTTACATCCACTTCCAGACTTTCCTCACCAGACTTCATCATCCCTCACTGGACTTCATTATCACTCACTGGACCTTCCACCTCCAACCTTACCCCCTCTCTATCAACATCTGTTTACTTGATAAGTGATTTTCTCCAATTATGGCATCTCCTGTGATTGTCTTCAGACCTTCAGACCTCTGTTCATTACCCTTACTGGCCCTGTCACTAACTCTGAAGTTGCTATTCACATTTCCAGACTTCATTGCCAATATCTGGACCTTTGATCTCTAGGTCCATCCTCCACTTTATTAGGTCTTGTGTCATGCTTAGGCCTCATCTCTCTAGCATCAGGCACCTGTTCACCTCACCTCTCTTGTATGCAACTTGAGACATCCCACTTTGTTGGTATATCCACTCCTCCAAGGCTTTCTTTTCATGCCTCCAGACTTGTCACCAATACTCAGACTTTCAATCATCAAGATCCCCCTCAGTTCTCCTTTTGGTCCTTTGCTTATCATGGACCCTGTCTCTCCTACATTGTGTATGCCCTTCAATCTCCTATTATTAGACCTCATCACCCTTCCATATGTACTTTGAGACACCTCTGCTCATCCTAGCTGGCTGTCTCATGACTCTAGAATTAGTCACTTTTTCTCCAGATCTCCAGTCATAAACTCCACTTTTCTCTACTTCACCAGCTCTGAACTTTATTGATTCAAGTCCATCCATCCATCCCCTTGGTCCTCATCCTTTTGGATACCAT
>JBBPKX010000286.1:0-19281 GCA_038089435.1 Boletus austroedulis | reverse complement strand
TAGGATGAGGACCAGATATGAAAATGATGAGGGAAATGGCGATGACAAGGTGGCAAAAGACTCAAGATGAGAGGGATCAAGGCAGATGAGCACAAGATGAGATTCAGAGATCCCTACACAAGATTTTATAGTCCAGGCATTCCCAGGACTTCTACAATGTGGATCCTAACATCACAATATGACTAGAAAAGGTTAACCTATCAACAACTCAAAATCTTCATCTATTTGTCATTCTCTGAGATCCCTGACATCAAACAAACTCATAAAAGGTTAAACAGAATGAATAAACACCGACCACAAGGTAAAAATGCTGTCCAGTGAGTCCGACCATGGACAGATAACACAAATGACTGGATGGGAACACAGATACATACAGATAAAGGTGGACCTTGGCTGGATGGACATGGGATACGATGGACTGCTTGTACGATGCTTGAAGATGACTATTGACAGCTTGGGAGAGGCCTGGACAACTGGCTGCAAATGTAGGAAACTGTGGGTTCCCACAATGCATCAGCAGAGTGAACTGCTTGCCAGAATTGGGGTCATAGAGCATGATACTCTGTGAACTGTCAGGGAAATCTTCAGTAGTCGTGCTCATTAAACAATGGAAGGGTCGACCCAGCAACAGGTTGAAGTTGGCACAGCCAAGGACTTGGACCTGGACCATTACTTTGCCTGCACCAAAGTTGAGAACGAGGTTTTCAAGAACACCAATCATGATGTCAACACTAGTGTTAGCAAACAACATTTTCATAGTGTGGTCCAACTGGATTGGTAGACCTAACTCCTTCCAGACGTGCTTGGGCATTGCAATGATCTTGGATCCAGAGTCCAAGACACCTAGAATGGAATGTCCAGATGGACCAATTTTTGCTTTGATGGCACGAAGAGGAAGATTGTGATGAGCAACGATAAGTCCATTATCATTCTGGAGTATCCAGTCTCCATAGTCACAAGTGACCACGAGTGGGTCATGACCAGTGAGTTCATTGACATGGATGAGGTTGGAGGAGGGATTAGTGACACATTTCACTGTTGTCAGATCTTGAAATTGTTTATGAATTTCGGGGGACACTGTGAGGAGGTCCTTAACAGGGACCAGAACACTAGTGTCAAGGACAGAGTCGAGGACTCGCTTTGGAGCAGAGTCATCTTCAAGAGGGAAAGAGTATTTATACTGAGTTGTAGGCATGAATGAATTTGGCTGATTGGTGTGGGGAGGAACAGCAGACGGGTCTCTAGACTTGGCAACATTGGTACCAGATGGTCTGGACTTGTTAGTGGATGAGGAAGAAGCCGCATTAGGAGCAGGAAGCTGGTAGTTACACTGTACCTCTTGCGACGAGCTAGCATTGTGAGATGATGATGAGGACGATTGTTGGAGATCCAGGTTTCTGCAAGGTGAAATATGGACACCATCAAACTTCTTCTTTCCCTTGTCTTTCAACACCTTATCTGCTTGGAACATAGCCCAAGCCTGTGTGAAATATGGCTGAAACTCAGGATCAGCAATGACAGGGACAGAATTGGTGCTCTCCTCTGCATCAGACTCCATCATCATAAAGACAGACAAGTCAATGTCAAGGATAGCCAGAGTATCCAGATATGCAGCAGAAAGAATATTAGCAGAGATATGAGGTGGTCCGTCCCTTGAAAAACCAGAAGAAGATGAAGTGGAAATGATGGGCTGGGCTGACTGCCTTGATCCCATGATCTGATTGATGGCATCCTTAAGACACTGTCCACCTGGTACTTGTGGTATCTCTGACCTGTCTGGCAAGTATAACTGGCTGTCCATGCCTTGAATGACTTTCCTGGTATTCAAATACTCCATACAGATGGAACGTGAAATGACCTAACTCACTTAAGAGCTGGACGCTTGAGAAGGAGGCGTTCGAGCGCGTAGGTGAGAGAGGGAAATATCAAAGGAGAGCAAGACTGGGGTCTTGTCTCGCTTTGAGCATAGTATTTATACTCTACTGTACAAGGCTGTGCCTGGTCCATGCTAGCGAGGCTATACTACGTTAAATATGCTATTGGTACATGAGGCGAAGCACCAGGGCAGAGATGTATGAGTTGGGACGAGGGGACGAGTCATATCGTACTCGACTTGAGTCAGTCCGAGTCATAGGGGCTATTTTGGGATAGGTGTGCACTGGCAGCATACAGCCGCGCATAGCCTCGATGAGTCAATCCGGGGTGATGATGTCAAGGGTGTCATAGCCTTGAGCCATGTGCCCTTGGTCTGGACTGGTCGAGGTTCGTCCTCGAGTCCCTGTCTGCTAACCCCCTTAGCTAAGTGCCGAACAAGAAGAAAAATAGAAAGGAAACTAAATAAGAGTCCGTTAAGTGTCGGATAACCTGTAGGAAGCTAAGGAAACGTTACACTACCCCCTCCCTATGAGTTGACATCCTGACAGCTGATTATTCCCCTTCAGGCGGCTCCTCCGGCCAAGTGAGATGCACCAGGAACCAGGCAAAGTAGCCGCGCTGTTCGGATGGCATATTCATGTGTGGTGGCCATTGGGCGATTTGCGGACGATACTGCCCCAATGGCCCAATATCCGGCCAATTGTACAGCACGGGCCAAAGCGTGTAATTTGGGCAGATAGGCAGCAAGGGGTCTGGGATTGGGACGGCGTCCGTCATTTCCGGCACCAGCATGGCGCCTGGGAGCCACATGTGCCATGGCTCACTGGCCAGTTCCCAAGGTCCAGGCCAGTTCTCCGGCGTCCATTGAGGGTCCGTGGGATCTGGGATTGAGACGAGATCCGGTATGCTCTTGGATTCATCTACATCTCCCCAGACCGACGCAGTGTTCGGGATGCTATGGGAGTCGGATGCATTATCCCATATGAACACCCAGTGTTCCGCGTGATTGCCGAGAGGGTGAGTTGGGTCCCATTCATCATCCCATACAGCGTCAGGGTCTTCCTCCAGCGCCGCGGCATTTTCGGTATTTTCTGTGATAGAGGGGGAGCAAGGGCGGATATACACAGGGGAGTGGAAACAGATACAGGTCAGGCGAGAGCGGATGGCGGCGACGCGGTTGCGGATGTGGTCCATTGCAAGAGCGAGGCTCAATCGACAATAAGAGTGTTGGTAACCCAGGTGCACCCCTGGGGATCTGCTTAAGGATGGTCCAGCCAATCAAACGGCAGCAGATGCAGTGGCTTTTCCAGAATAGGGGATCTGCAATGTTTAAATAAATTAAAGAATTCCGGTATGGAGATGCGGAGCTTACGAGGGGCGCTCGGCGCTTTTCAATAGAAGTCTGCGATTGCCTGTTTCATGTGCTCAAGGTTGGCTTCCAGTTCCCATGTCCGTTCCTCATCCAGATATCCCTTCCAATGCACCAGGAATTGGAGGCGGTTTCTGACCCATCTGCTATCTACCACTTTCTTGACTTCCCATTCATTCTCCTGTTCCTCGGTGACCAGCACCGGCCCGGGTTCGGTTACCGGTTGTCCGGGTAGTCGGTCTTTATAGGGTTTAACTCGGGAAACGTTGACTGTAGGATGGATTCTCATTGATCGGGGAAGGCACAGTTCAACTGCATTCGGTCTGGCTAAGCGGACTATGGTATATGGTCCGATCCATTGTTCTGTGAGCTTCTTCGATGCTCTGGTCAACTTTAGATTATCTGTGGATAGCCACACCTGATCTCTGATCTGGTATAGTGGCGCAGGTGATTGGTGATGGTCTGCTTGTTCCTTCATGTGGCACTGAGCCTTCGCCAGATTCTCCTGCGTCTGGTCCCAAACTTTCTTTATATGCTCCGATAGTTCTTCAGCTGCGGGTGCCTTGGTAGTACACCTTTCGAAACCCATTTTTGGCTGATATGTGTGCGTGATGCTGAAGGGCGACATTCCTGTTGACGTCTGAGCTTTGCTGTTATAGGAGAATTGTGCGATGGCTAGCCATTCCATCCATTTCGACTGTTGCGAGAAACAAAAGAGTCGGAGGAACTGTTGCAGGTCTCTGTTAATCCGTTCCATCTGCCCATCCGTTTGTGGGTGGAAGGCAGTGGATAATTTCAGTTTTATTCCTAATCTCCGGCACAGGTCCATCATCACTTGTGATGTGAACTGCGGTCCTCGATCCAACGTTATTGAAATGACCTAACTCACTTAAGAGCTGGATGCTTGAGAGGGGCGTTCGAGCATATGGGTGAGAGAGGGAAATATCGAAGGAGAACAAGACTGGAGGTCTTGTCTTGCTTCGAGCCTGGTATTTATACTCTACTGTACATGGCTGTGTCTGGTCCGTGCTAGCGAGGCTATACTATGTTAAATATGCTATTGGTACATGAGGTGGGGCACTGGGGCATAGGTGCACTAACTGGGACGAGGGGACGAGTCATCCTGTCTACTTTCTGAGTCAGTCCGAGTCATAGGGGCTATTTATGGATAGGTGTGTGCTGGCATCGTACAGCCGTGCATAGCCTCGATGAGTCGATCCGGGGTGATGACGTCAAGGGTCCGCATAGCCTTGAGGCATGCGTCCTGGTCTGGACTGCTCTGGGTCCTTCATGGAGTGCGAGCCTGCTAACCCCTTAGCTAAGAGGCGAGCACATAGAAAATAGGAAAGAAAACTAAGTAAGAGTCCGTGAAGAGTCGGATAACCTTTAGGAAATTAAGGAAACGTTACAGTTATGGTTCAGGGCAGACCATGCGTCTTCCAGACGTGATCTAGATAAAGGCGGGCGGTCTGAAGTGCCGTGGTAGTTTTCTTACATGGGATGAACTCTACTTCTTTTGAGAAGCGATTGACGATGACCAAGATAGCATCTAGCCCTTGGCTGGTCGGTAGATCTGTTATGAAATCGGCAGAGATATCTTCCCATGGTTCTTCTGGTATCGGGAGCAGTAGTAGCTTTCTGGCTGGCGGGGCATTAGCTCCTTTATGCTGTGCACATAGGTCGCACCTGGCGACATAGTCTTTTATCTTCGTCGTCATTCCAGGCCATATATAGCTGCGACGTATTAGCTCTATCGTCTTTTCTCCTCCTGAATGTCCAGCTACGGGCATGTCATGATGTAGCCATAGTATCTCCATTTGGAGCTCTTCATTGTCCGGTACGAAGATCTTTCCATTTCTGTCCACTAGCAAATCTTCTTGCTCCATATGGACTTCATAACGCTTTTCTAAGTTTTGTACTTCGGTTTCTTTTAATCTATGCATGAGGTTCTTGATCCGTTGGATTATTGTTTCGTTGTCAGTTTTTAGCTGTACCGTTCGGATCTTTTCTTGGGGTATTACCGTTACTCCTTTATTATCATCTTCTTTTCCATCCGAATGGTCCTCCCTTCTAGAGAGTGCATCGGGTTTTGCCATTTGAGTTCCCACTTTGTGAACCCATTTGAAGTGGAATTGAGATAGGTATTGAGCCCATCAGGCTTGTCTACGATTTAGGTCCTGCCTTTTCATAAACCATTGAAGATTGGCATGGTCATTCCAGATCTTGAACTCTTCTCAGGCTCCTTCCAGATAGTGACGCCATTGCTTCAGGCTTCGTATAACTGAAAGCATTTCTTTATCTGCTATGGGGTAGTTTCTCTCTTCTGGCATCATGGAGTGTGAGGAGTAGGTGACTGGATGCCACTTTCCTTCCTTTTCTATGGATAGCACTGCTCCAGTTGCAAAATCTGACGCGTCCGTCTCTAAGCAGAAGCGCTTGTCAATATCGGGGTATGCAAGGATAGGGGCGGTGGTGAATCTCTTTTTCAGATCGTCGAAGGCCTTTTGTTGGCGCTCCGTCCAATCAAATATGATGTCCTTCTTCGTCAGGTCATTAATGTAACATTTCCTTGATTTCCTAAAAGGTTATCCGACTCTTAACGGACTCTTATTTAGTTTTCTTTCCCATTTTCTATGTGCTCGCCTCTTAGCTAAGGGGTTAGCAGGCTCGCACTCCACTAAGGACCTAGAGCAGTCCAGACCAAGAATGCATGGCTCAAGGCTATGCGGACCCTTGACGTTATCACCCCGGATCGACTCATCGAGGCTATGTGCGGCTGTACAATGCCAGTGCACACCTATCCATAAATAGCCCCTATGACTCGGACTGACTCAGAACATAGACAAGATGACTCGTCCCCTCGTCCCGGTTAGTGCACCTCTGCCCCAGTGCCTTGCCTCATGTACCAATAGCATATTTAACATAGTATAGCCTTGCTAGCACAGACCAGGCACAGCCATGTACAGTAGAGTATAAATACCAGGCTCGAAGCAAGACAAGACCTCCAGTCTTGTTCTCCTTCAATATTTCCCTCTCTCACCCATATGCTCAAACGCCCCTCTCAAGCGTCCAGCTCTTAAGTGAGTTAGGTCGTTTCATTAGAACAAGACTGACCTTACCCGCCGGATTAGCTACCTGCCGGAAGAAGCACAAGTCGACCAAAGGAACCCAGGGTTAACCAGTAGGCACCTCCCTCACATTTATCTGAAGTACTAAACACAGTCAAGTGTTGTACTACCGCATTGAAGACTTACTCAAATATTCGCTCGCCAGAACAAGAGGTTTCCCAGATCCAGTAGCAAGGGCCGGACCGTCAACCGTAACCCTTGAGGACCTCATACCGGATTGGCCAACGGAATTGAAAGTTGAAGACGAAGAGGACCTACAGGTAAAGTAACAGCATTCCGTCTTATCCATAGAGGAATCGCATCAGGAGCTCACAAAGCCCATAACAGCTACTCTACCCAGAATCGGAGCTGGAAGAAGGAGAAGTAGCCGAAAGGAGATCAGAAGAGTCGGAAGAGTTATCTGACTACTGTACTAGTTTAGACGAAGGTTTAAGAACCGCCAGGGAAAGAAGTACCCTAGGCCCAGACGATGCACCATCCACATTAGTCGAGAACGAAGAGGACCTATACGGGGATATCGTAGTTCCCTTCCAGCATGAAGAAGGCACACCGCCCTATCACCCCTCTACCCCTGATCGGCCAGCCCCGCTTCTCGCGGAACCAGTAGACTGGTCAGACGTAATGAGGAACAGACGTTGTGGATTGACAACTGAGGCAAGCGGATATAGACGTGCGACTAGAGAGAGGCTGCAATGGGAGATTAACGATCTTATTCAGGAGGGGATACACCTTGCTGAGGAGAGAGACCGGAACGCCGCCCAAGCAAACGAACTCAGAGAACGGGTTCACACGGCGCGTGCAAACATCGAGGAGCAAATACGAATTAGAGAGAGAGCTCCTACACCCCATCCTCCTCATCCTGCTCCTTACCCCCATTGGTTTCGCCCTCACGAGCCTCTTGCTCGTGACATCATTACTCCTCTCCAACCCTGCTTGACACTTAGGCAACCTCGTCGTTATTGTCCATATTAGACTATTGTACGTTCAATACTATGAAGTAGATCAGCCTATCCCGATACCCCCAAGAGAAGAACATGTAATTGAAGAAGCTCAACCGCATCTGATCGAGGAAAGACAGGAACCACAGATCGCGGAAGAAGTAAGGGAAGAAGAATCAGAGTATTCAGATCCCGAAGACAGACCTTATCAAGGACCGATACCTAGGGACGAAGAAATTGAATCTACCCCTCGGTATACCATAGGACAGAGCCCAGCAGAAAGAAGGAGGGCCTTTCATCACAGATATATCCTCGCCAGAGAAAGAACTCTAGCCACAAGGGCAGCGAGAAGAACCCAGGACGCTGCTAATAGAGCGCTTACCCATCTACGGGAATTGGACGATCAGATCTCGGAACAAACTCCATACATCCTGAGACCCGTCAGACGAGCCACCCCATTTCCTATAGACAGTGATGAGTCATCCCTTTGATCGCCAGGCTTTCATAGCCAATCTCCAAGGAATACAGATCAATCCTACGTTAGCCCAAGACCTCCTTAATCTATTCAACCATTTTACAGAAAGACATGACGACACTCAGGCAGCGCTTGCACAGAGTACCACTATGTCGAGGAGGCAAGCAGCAACCATCACTGCACTAGAAAATCAGATTAACCAAGCAACTACTAAAATCACCACCCTGCAGGCGTTATCGGCAGCAAACCCTACCACAGCACCGAAGCTCAGTAAAGCTTTTGTGGATCCTGGATCCTATAACGGATCGAGATCGAAGTTTGCAGAATGGTGGACAAAGATCCAATCCTGGTTACATGAAAACGCCGCAGTGTTTCCGCCAGCAAGCCAAAAGGCCGTTATCGCAGTCCTATCTTGGTTAGAAGGACAAAAGGCCAGAGGCTTCACCTGGACAAAGTTAGATCTCATCTCACAGGGGGGAACCTATACTTGGGCCACCCTAGTAACGGAGATCGAAGCCCTCTTTAGATCCATGAATCAACAAGAATGGGCTAGAGCGAAACTGCAATCGCTAAAACAGGGAAAGATGCCAATAGATGACTGGATCATCAAATTTATGGAATATGAACCCCAAATGGGAATGGATACATCACATCTTATCTCCATCATCGAAAAGAATGTTGATCAAAAGATCATTAATCACATCCTCATGGAAGGGCCCAGACCGGCAACAGTACCGGACTATCTGGAGAAATGTAGAGTTATCGGAATGGGGAGGCAACTCCTTTCCTTCATCCATAACGGGACAACCTCTAGACGGGACCCCTTTGCCATGGATGTAGATCGCATGGAGATGGAAGAAGAACCAGAACTTGAGGATGATGAACAGGAAGCAGCCATGATCTGAAAAGGAAAAGCCTGCATAAGCAAGAAGTTTAAAAAGACGCAAGCACGGATCAGCACATGCTTTAATTGTGGAAAACCCAGCCACTTTGTGAAAGAATGCCAACAGTCGTCAACCAAGTGCCCGGACTGTTTCTGGACAAAAGGGGAACATAAACCCAATTGCGTACAGGTAAAAGCGCGAACCAATCGAACCATGAATCAGGAAACTGCCACTTCATGGAGTGACGATGAAGATATCCCTCGCGCATGTAAAGGCATGACGATGGAGCAGGTTAAAGCGCTATTCCAGTCGATGCCCTTGAGCTCGGGAAAAGCTTGAGCAGTCTGGAAGAGCTGAGCAACCACTCTGCCAAAAGAAGCTCAGACACACGTGCCATGTCATTAATTTCGGACAGATATGAACCTATGCCAGCCATTATTCAGGAAAAACCCTGTGGCATATGGCCCACGGATATAGACATGCGACACCTCGCCGCTATTGCAGCCGAGATGAGAGAAGAACCAATAAAGAAAAGAGAAATCGAACTACTGATCACCATCTATATCGGAAACGGAAAAGAAGCCCACGTAAAAGCTCTCTTAGACTCAGGGTCACACGTGACATTCATAGACCATCAATGGGCTGAAGAAAACGAGATACCGCTAAAGCCGTTACCACGCCCAATTATCCTATACAATGCAGATGGCACAAGGAACAGCACCGGAACGCTAAAGTACTATACCCACGTAGTAATGGAGTATGATGGACACCAAGAGGAAATAAAAGCCAAGATCACCAATCTTGGAAAAAATAAAGTAATCCTCGGTTTCATGTGGCTAAAGCATCATAACCCGGAGATAGACTGGGAAAAGCAAACGGTATGGATGACGAGATGCCTGACTGAATGCAAAAACCCATTCTTACATCAGCTAAACCAAATCGAAAGAGCCGATGCGCAAATCCTCGCGGAGACGTGCAGAGGACAGCAAGTAGATAAGAAACTCGCGGAGTTAATGGACAAGAATAAGTCACCGGAGAAACTAGTGCCGAAAGAGTACCACAAGTACCTCCACGTGTTCTCGAAAAAGGAATCGGAACGCATGCCGATTAGAAAACCATGGGATCACGCTATAGATTTAAAATCAGAATTCATGCTGAAGAAGGGAAGGCTAATACCCCTTGATCCCATACAACAAAAGGAAGTCAGCAACTTCATAGATGATCAGCTCTCGAAAGGATACATTCGACCCTCGAAATTGCCACAGACATCGCCTGTATTCTTCATGCCAAAGAAGGATGGTAGAAAACGAATGGTACAGGATTACCATTATCTAAACGAATTCACCGTGAAAAACAACTACCCCTTACCCCTTATATCCCAACTCGTTGATAAATTAGCCGGAGCCAAACTTTTTACGAAAATGGACCTCCGATGGGAATATAACAATGTACGAATCAAAGAAGGAGACGAATGGAAAGCTGCCTTCGTCTGTCACAGAGGATCATTCGAACCTCTAGTGATGTATTTTGGACTATGCAACTCCCCCACAACCTTTCAAACAATGATGAATGAACTGTTCGCGGATATGGAGGACGTTTGTGTCGTCTACATCAATGACAT
Source organism: Boletus austroedulis (assembly GCA_038089435.1). Taxonomy (NCBI): domain Eukaryota; kingdom Fungi; phylum Basidiomycota; class Agaricomycetes; order Boletales; family Boletaceae; genus Boletus; species Boletus austroedulis. Next base: position 8,991 of record JBBPKX010000286.1, on the reverse strand, counting down.
CATGATCTTTACTAAAACTGATAACCAGAAGGAGCATGATCAAATCGTACTCAAGGTTCTCGCGCGACTCGCCGAGAACGATCTCTTCATTAAACCAGAAAAGTGCTACTTCCGAGTAAAACAAGTGGAGTTCCTAGGGATGATCGTTACCTCAGAAGGAATCCAGATGGACAAAGAAAAGGTTAAAGCCATCAGAGAATGGCTGACGCCTACTAAAGTGAAAAACGTCCGAAGCTTCCTCAGACTAGCCAACTTCTACTGCCGGTTTATAGAAGAGTACGCGCAGATCGCCTGCCTGCTCAATGACCTAACGAAGAAGGATATTGTATTCGAATGGTCGGAATGCCAACAAAAGGCCTTCGACGACCTAAAAGGAAGATTCACCACTGCCCCTATCCTTGCATACCCCGACATAGATAAGCGATTCTGCCTCGAAACGGATGCATCAGACTTTGCAATGGGCGCAGTGTTATCCATAGAGAAGGAAGGAAAGTGGCATCCAGTCGCCTACTCCTCGCACTCAATGATGCCTGAAGAAAGGAACTACCCTATAGCGGATAAAGAGATGCTCTCGGTAATATGAAGCTTAGAGCAATGGCGTCATTATCTCGAAGGAGCGCGAGAAGAATTTGAAATTTGGAATGATCACGCGAACCTTCAATGGTTCATGAAAAGACAGGACCTCAATAGGAGACAGGCCAGATGGGCGCAATACCTATCTCGCTTCTGCTTCAAATGGGTTCATAAAGCAGGAACGCAAATGGGAAAACCCGATGCACTCTCTAGAAGGGAGGATCACTCGGACGGAAAAGACGATGGTAATAAAGGAATAACCGTGATACTCCAAGAAAAGATCAGAACAGTCCAGTTGAGAATGGACGATGACGAAGTAACCCAATGGATCAAAAACCTTGTACATAGACTAAAAGAATCCGAAGTACAAAATTTGGAAAAGCGATATGAAGTCCATATGGAGCAAGAAGATTTGCTAGTGGACAAAGATGGAAAGATCTTCGTACTGGATGACGAGGAACTCCAAATGGAGATAATACGGTTACACCACGATACACCCATAGCCGGACACCCAGGAGGAGAGAAAACCACAGAACTAATCCGCTGCAGCTACACATGGCCCGGATTGCCGAAGAACGTAAAAGAGTACATCGCTCAATGCGACCTATGTGCTAGACATAAAGGAGCCAATGCCCCGCCAACCGGAAAGCTATTGCCGCTCCCGATACCGGAAAAACCATGGAAAGATATCTCCGCCGACTTCATAACGGATCTGCTGGCCAGCCAAGGGCTTGACACCATCTTGGTAGTCGTAGATCGATTCTTGAAAGAAGTAGAATTTATCCCATGCAAGAAAACCACCACGGCATTACAAACTGCCCAACTATACCTAGACCACGTCTGGAAGTCGCACGGCTTGCCAAGGACTATAACGTCAGATCGAGGACCGCAGTTCGCTTCACAGGTGATGATGGACTTATGCCGGAGATTAGGAATAAAACCGAAGTTATCCACCGCCTTCCACCCGCAAATGGATGGACAGATGGAACGGATTAATAGAGATCTGCAGCAGTTCCTTCGACTCTTCTGTTTCTCGCAGCAGTCGAAATGGACGGAATGGCTTGCCATTGCACAGTTCTCATATAACAGTAAAGCTCAGACGTCTACAGGAACATCGCCCTTCAGCATCATGCATATGTACCAACCACGAATGGGCTTTGAACGGTGCAGCACTAAGGCACCAGCAGCTGAAGAATTATCAGAGCATATAAAGAAAGTTTGGGATCAGACCCACGAGAACTTAGCAAAGGCTCAGCACCATATGAAAGAGCAAGCGGACCATCATAGATTGGACGCCCCACCATACCAGATTGGAGATCAGGTGTGGCTAGCCACCGAAAACCTTAAACTGACCAAAGCATCAAAGAAGCTCACGGAGAGATGGATCGGACCCTATACCATTATCCGCCTAGCCGGACCTAACGCAGTGGAGCTGCGCCTTCCACGGTCAATGAGGATCCATCCCACGGTCAATATATCACGTGTAAAACCTTATAAAGAACGACTACCCGGACAACCCATGACGGAACCAGGACCGGTTCTGGTAACCGAAGAATGGGAGAATGAATGGGAAGTGGAGAAAGTGGTGGATAGTTGATGGGTTAGAAATCGCCTCCAATTTCTGGTGCATTGGAAGGGTTATCCAGAGGAAGAACGGACTTGGGAACTGGAAGCCAATCTTGAACATGTGAAGCAGGCTATCACGGACTTCTATAAATGGACGCCAAGCGCCCCACAGAAATTACGCGTCACGGTACCCGACTTCTTTAATCTATTTAAGCATTGCGGATCACCTATTCCAGAAAAGCCTCCGCATCTGTTGCCGTTTGATCGGCTAGACTATCTGTAAATGGATCGCCCCAGGGGTGCACCTGGGTTACCAATGCTCTTATTGTTGATCGAGCCTTGCTCTCACAATGGACTACATTTGCAGCCGCTTCTCCACACTCCACTCTCGTGTCACCTGCCTCTGCTTCCGCTCCCCTATTTATATCCGTTCCCCATCCCCGACAACTTCCATAAATAATACCCCCGGAAATGCCAAGGAAGATCCTGCCGCCATGTGGGACAACAACTAGGATCCCACACACCCTCTGGGCAATCACATAGAACACTGGGTCTTCATCTGGGACAACGCATCAGACTCGCACAGTATCCCAAACACCGCTTCGGTGTGGGGAGATGGTGACGACGACTATGAGTTCATGCCAGAGCTCGCATCCATGCCAGATCCTATGGACCCGCAATGGACGCCAGAGAACTGGCCAGGTCCTTGGGAACTGATCAGCGAGCTGTGGCATGTTTGGCTCCCCGGTGCCATGCCAGAGCCCGAGATGACCGAAGCCGTCCCTATCCCGGATCCGTTGCCACCAATTTGCCCCAATACGACCCTCTGGGCCGTACCATACCACTGGCCTAACATCGGCCCTTCTAGTCAATATCGGCCGCAAATCACCCAGTGGCCACCGCACATGAATATGCCACAGGAGCAACGTGGTTATTATGCATGGTATTTGGCCCATCTCACTTGGCCTGTGGAACCACCGGAGGGTGAATGATTAGCTGTCAGGATGTCAGCTCATAGGGAGGGGGTAGTGTAACGTTTCCTTGATTTCCTAAAAGGTTATCTGACTCTTAATGGACTCTTATTTAGTTTTCTTTCCCATTTTCTATGTGCTCACCTCTTAGCTAAGGGGTTAGCAGGCTTGCACTCCACTAAGGACCTAGAGCAGTCCAGACCAAGAACGCATGGCTCGAGGCTATGCGGACCCTTGACATCATCGCCCCGGATCAACTCATCGAGGCTATGCATGGCTGTACGATGCCAGCACACACCTATCTATAAATAGCCCCTATAACTCGGACTGACTCAGAACATAGACAAGATGACTCGTCCCCTCGTCCCAGTTAGTGCACCTCTGCCCCAGTGCCTTGCCTCATGTACCAATAGCATATTTAACATAGTATAGCCTCACTAGCACGGACCAGGCACAGCCATGTACAGTAGAGTATAAATACCAGGCTCGAAGCGAGACAAGACCTCCAGTCTTGTTCTCCTTCGATATTTCCCTCTCTCACCCATACGCTCGAACGCCCCTCTCAAGCGTCCAGCTCTTAAGTGAGTTAGGTCATTTCAATTAAGGGGTCGTGCAATCTGCACATATCCTTCTATGAACCTTCGGTAGAAGTTGGCTAGTCCGAGGAAACTTCTGACGTTCTTTACTTTTGTAGGGGTCGGCCATTCCCTGATGGCTTTAACCTTTTCTTCATCCATTTGGATTCCTTCTGAGGTAACGATCATCCCTAGGAATTCCACTTGCTTTACTCGGAAATAGCATTTTTCAGGTTTTACGAATAGATCATTTTCGGCAAGTCGCACGAGTACTTTGAGTATGATTCTATCATGCTCCTTTTGGTTGTCTGTTTTGGTGAAGATCATGATGTCATCGATATAGATGACACATACATCCTCCATATCCGCGAACAATTTGTTCATCATTGTTTGAAAGGTTGCGGGGGAGTTGCATAGTCCAAAATACATTACTAGAGGTTCGAATGATCCTCTGTGACAGACGAAGGCGGCTTTCCATTCGTCTCCTTCTTTGATTCATATGTTATTATATCCCCATCGGAGATCCATCTTCATGAAGAGTTTGGCTCCGGCTAGTTTATCGACGAGTTGGGATATAAGGGGTAGGGGATAGTTATTTTTAATCGTGAATTCGTTTAAATAACGGTAATCCTGTACCATGCGTTTTCTTCCATCCTTCTTTGGTACGAAGAATACAGGTGAAGTCTGCGGCGATTTGGAGGGTCGAATATACCCTTTTGAGAGTTGGTCATCTATAAAGTCGCTGACTTCTTTCTGTTGCACAGGATCAAGGGGTATTAACCTTCCTTTGTTTGGCACAAAGTCCATCTTGAGGTCTATTGCATGATCCCATGGCTTTTGGACTGGCATTCGTTCCGATTCCTTCTTCGAGAATACGTGGAGGTACTTGTGGTACTCCTTCAGGACTAGTTCCTCTGGTGACTTATTCTTATCCATCAACTCCGCAAGTTTCTTGTCAACCTGCTGTCCTCTGCGCATCTCCGCGAGAGTGTGTGCATCGGTCCGCTCGATGTTATTAAGGTGATGTAGGAAAGGGTTCCTGCATTCAGTTGGGCATCGCGTCATCCGAACCGTTTGCTTTTCCCCGTCTATTTCTGGGTTATGATGCTTTAGCCACGTGAAACCGAGGATAACTTTATTCTTTCCAAGATTGGCGATCTCAGCTTTCATCTCCTCTCGGTGTCCGTCATACTCCATCACAACATGTGCATAGTGCTTCAGCGTCCCTGCGCTGTTCCTTGTTCCGTCCGCATTGTCGAGGATGATCGGTCATGGTAGTGGCTTTAGCGGTATTTTATTTTCTTCAGCCCAGCTCTGGTCTATGAATGTCACGTGCGATCCTGAATCTAACAGAGCTTTTACTGGGGCTTCTTTTCCATTTTCGGTATAGATTACGATTGGCAATTCAATTTCTCTTTTCTTTATTGATTCCTCTTTCATTTCGGCTGCGATAGTGGCGAGGTGTCGCATGTCTATGTCCGTAGGCCATATGCCACGGGGCTTTTCCTGAATGATAGCTGGCATAGATTCATATCTGTCCGAGATTAAAGATATGGTGCACGCTTCTAAGCTTCTTTTGGCAGAGTGGTCACTCAGCTCTTCCAGACTGCTCAAGCTTTTCCCGAGCCTGAGGGCATGGATTGAAATAGAGCCTTGACTTCCTCCATTGTCATTCCTTTGCATGCATGAGGGATCTCTTCTTCGTCACTCCATGACGTAGCAGGTTCCCTTTTCGCCATTCTAGAGGATCGCGCTTTCATTTGTACACAATTCGGCTTGTGCTCTCCTTTCGTCCATGAGCAATCTGGACACTTGGTCAAACCTTGTCGACAATCCTTTGCAAAATGTCCAGGCTTTCCGCAATTAAAGCACGTGCTAATCTTTGCTTGTGTCTTTTTAAACTTTTTGCTTACACGGGCTTTCCCTTTTCGGATCATTGCGAGTCCTTGTTCGTCATCCTCGAGTTCTGGTTCTTCTTCCATCTCCATGCGATCTATGTCCATGGCAAAAGGGTCCCGTCTAGCAGTTGTCCCATTATGGATGAAAGATAGGAGTTGCCTCCTTGTTCCGATAACCCTACACTTTTCCAGATAGTCCAGTATGGTTGCTGGTCTGGGTCCTTCCATGAGGATGCGATTGATGATCTTTTGATCGACATTCTTTTTGATTATAGAGATAAGATGCGATGTATCCATTCCCGTTTGGGGTTCATATTCCATAAATTTGATGATCCAGTCATCTATCAGCATCTTTCCCTGTTTTAGCATTTGCAATTTCGCTCTAGCCCATTCTTGTTGATTTACGGATCTAAAGAGGGCTTCGATCTCCGTTACTAGGATGGCCCAGGTATAGGTTCCTCCCTGTGAGATGAGATCTAACTTCGTCCAGGCAAAGCCTCCGGCCTTTTGTTCTTCCAATCGAGATAGGACTGCGATTACAGCCTTTTGGCTTCCCGTGGGAAACACTGCGGCGTTTTCATGTAACCATGATTCGATCTTCGTCCACCATTCCTCAAACTTTGATCGTGATCCATTATAGGATCCGGGGTCTATGAAAGCTTTGCTGAGCTTCGGTGCAGTGGTGGGATTGGCTGCTGATAACGCCTGCAGGGCGGTGATTTGAGTAGATGCTTGGTTAATCTGATTCTCTAGCACTGCGATGGTCGCTGCTTGCCTCCTGGTAGTGGTATTACTTTGGGTGAGTGCCACCTGGGCATCGTCATGTCTTTCCATAAGATGGTCGAATAGATTAAGGAGGTCATTGGCTAGTGTGGCATTGATTTGTATCGCCTGAAGATTGGCTACGAAGGCCTGGCGATCAAAGGGATGACTCATCGCTGTCTATGGGAAATGGGGTGGCGCGTCTAATGGGTCTCGGGATGTACGGAGTTTGTTCTGAGATCTGGTCGTCAAGTTCTTGTAGATGTGTGAGGGCTCTTTCCGCTGACTCCTGCGTTCTTCTCGTTGCTCTAGTGGCTAACGTTCTTTCTCTGGCAAGGATGTAGTGATGACGAAAGGCTCTCCTTCTTTCTGCTGGGGACTGTCCTATAGTGTACCGAGGGGTGGATTCAATTCCTTCGTTCCTGGGTCTTGGCCTCTCTTCGGGATCTGAATACTCCGATTCTTCTTCCCTAACTGTGTCCGTGATCTGTGGTCCCTGACTTTCCTCGATCAGATGCGGTTGCGCTTCTTCGATTACACGTTCTTCTCTTATTAAGACCAGGGTAGGCTCTTCGACTATTTGATATTCCACGTATAATAGCCTAATATGGACAATAATGACGAGGTTGCCTAAGTGTCAAGCGGGGTCGGAGAGGAGTAATGATATCACGAGCAAGAGGCTCGTGAGGGCGAAACCAACAGGGGTAAGGAGCAGGATGAGGAGAAAGGGGTGTAGGAGCTCTCTCTCTAATTTGTATTTGCTCCTGGATGTTTGCACGCGCCGCGTGAATCCGTTCTCTGAGTTCAGCTGCTCTGGTGGCATTCCGGTCTCTCTCCTCAGCAAGGTGTATCCCCTCCTGAATAAGATCGTTAATCTCCCATTGTAGCCTCTCTCTAGTCGCACATCTATATCCGCTTGCCTCAGTTGTTGATCCACGATGTGTGTTCCTAATTATGTTTGACCAGTCTACAGGTTCCGCGAGGGGCAGGGCTGGGCGATCAGGAATAGAGAGGCGGTAGGGCGGTGTGCCTTCTTCATGCTGAAATGGGATTATGATATCCCCAGATAGGTCTTCCTCGTTCTCGACTAATGTGGATGGCGCGTTGTCCAGGCCTAGGGTACTTCTTTCCCTGGCAGTTCTTAAACCTTCGTCTAAACTAGTACAATAGTCAGATAATCCTTCCGACTCTTCCGATCTCCGTTCAGCTACTTCTCTTTCCTCTGGGTTTGGATCCAGGTAGAGTAGCTGTAATGGGCTTCGTGAGCTCCTGATGCGATTCCTCTATGGATAAGACGGAATGCCATTCCTTTACCTGTAGGTCCTCTTTGTCTTCAACCTTTAACTCTACTGGCCAATCTGGTACGAGGTCTTCGAGTGTGACCGTTGATGGTCCAGCCCTTGCGACTGGGTTGGGGAACCCTCTGGTTCTGGCGAGCGAGTATTCGAGTAAGTCTTCAATGTGGTAGTACAACACTTCACTGTGTTCAGTACTCCAGACGAGCGAGGGGGAGGTCCCTACTGGTTAACCCTGGGTTCTTTAGTCGACTTGGTAGTGCTTCCGGCGGGTAGCTAATCCAGCGGGTAAAGGTCAGTCTTGCTCTAATGAAACAACCTAACTCACTTAAGAGCTGGATGCTTGAGAAGGAGGCGTTCGAGCACGTAGGTGAGAGAGGGAAATATCAAAGGAGAGCAAGACTGGGGTCTTGTCTCACTTCGAGCATAGTATTTATACTCTACTGTACAAGGCTGTGCCTGGTCCATGCTAGCGAGGCTATACTACGTTAAATATGCTATTGGTACATGAGGCAAAGCACCAGGGCAGAGACATACGAGTTGGGACGAGGGGACGAGTCATATCGTACTCGACTTGAGTCAGTCCGAGTCATAGGGGCTATTTTGGGATAGGTGTGTGCTGGCAGCGTACAGCCACGCATAGCCTCGATGAATCGATCCGGGATGATGATGTCAAGGGTGTCATAGCCTTGAGCCATGTGCCCTTGGTCTGGACTGGTCGAGGTTCGTCCTCAAGTCCCTGTCTGCTAACCCCCTTAGCTAAGTGCCAAACAAGAAGAAAAATAAAAAGGAAACTAAATAAGAGTCCGTTAAGTGTCGGATAACCTGTAGGAACCTAAGGAAACGTTACAGAACATGTATGAGTAAAATGTCCTGGACCTGTGCAGAACTTGCACAGGGGTGGAGTACATGAGGCTTGGTTAACCTTGGACTTCACAACAGGCACAGGATTAAAAGACAGAACGGATAAAGAAGGCTGGGCAGAAGCCTGAGGCGAATGGTAAGACGCTAGTGGCTATGTGGCTTCCACAAGGGGAGAAACTGTCAAACAAAAGGCAGAGCCAGTTAAAAGGAATGTTGCAACCTGTGTCACATCTGCCATCAGATACAGATCCTCTGGATGGATGTCCTGCTTTATGATGAGCAGGTGCTTGCACATCTTCTGCTGGAGCAAGAAAGGGAAACCATTGAGGTAGAGCATATTGCACTCCATCTTGGATAGTCTCCTGCTCATGATCAGTGGGGCAGCAACCTTATGAAACACTCAGAAGTATTCTCCCAGGTCATCCTGGTTGTGCATTTCCTTGGTCTGGTAACTTTGAATGAGGTACTGGATGTCAGTGTGACAGTA
>JBBPKX010000285.1:0-14720 GCA_038089435.1 Boletus austroedulis | reverse complement strand
TCAGGTGCAGCCGTCGACGGCTTCGACGAGTATTTGACACGCAATGAAAGGCTCTTCGGGTATACCGATGGTGATCTCCCATACTATGCCAAGTTCTGCTCCATCGTGCAGAGTTCGGGGACTGGGAAATCAAGAATGTTGACAGAGGTAAAGCAGCGCTTGTCTTGCCTGGAATGTCATTACTTAATCGAACCCCAGTTGAGCAAGAAGGACGTCATAGTCATCTACATGAACCTGCGTGCAGAGACAGATGGACTGAGTTTCCCTGCTCGCGATAAGATCCTGTTGGAGATCTTGACCAAGTTTCCTGCAAGCGAGCAAGATTATCGAGTAGCTTTTTATGCTTGTTTATCGCCCTTTTCGATGCATTGGAAAATCAAATTTCGTACTATCATGCTAAAAGGGACGTCATGCACTGATATGAGCCAACCCCCAGATCTGCCGCGAGGGCTGATTTCTTTTACAAGGTCCCTGAGATATACACAAAGGCAAGTTTAATTTGTTTCGTTGTTTAGAAAGCTAAAACTTTGGCAGGTTCACGTGGATCTCGTCCGTGCTGCCGGTCACCAGCGCTTCAGTAGATCTTGACACACTACCTGCAGATGGTGCCGTCATGAGTACAGACCGTGACATTGATAAAGCTGCTGATTCGTTGAAGAAACTCTCATTCTCTGGTAAATGATACGTGCGTATGGCATAATCCTTGTCTGAATGTCCAAAACGAAACTAGATTCTTGTCATTGCGACCCACCGGATTTTGGCCAACCTCTCTTCGCTTCCTACATGAGAGTGGTCAACCGGCTCGCTGACTTCTTCCCAGACCATGCCAACAAGCCCAAATTGACGATCGCGATTAATGAAGCACACCCGCTCACAGCTAGAGTCGGACTTCCATATCGTCCTGCGGACGTTCTTTGCCGAGTTATCAACCGATATTCTCATCACGACAGGCGGACGCATGCAGTTTGGGTCGTGTTCGCCTCGACGACTTCCAAGGTCGCAGACTTTTCGCCGCCCAATCACATACGTGGGTGATTTTTTTTCTAAAAGTCGACATCGAGGATGTCGCCCGGGGTCGATCACATCGCAGGCTATGGGTGCCCTTTGTATGTTCTCCACCCCTCGTCGGTGGCTATCCCTGCTGATTGGTCATTCTCTTCTCTTCATCAGGTGGGTCTCTCTTCAGACCGCCCTCGGGATGTCGATGAGAGTTCTAGAAGCCGCATCGTAAAAGTTATGCTCTGGACACTTTGACACTAGCAAGACAAACCATGTTCTCGCGGTGTTGGGCCAACGATTTGGGCTAAACGTCACGTTCGAACACCCGGATTCTGTCGAGCATCTGGAGAATGGCGTGGCAAGTCATATGCATATTTGCCTTGGGACGATCATGGACCGAAGCTGGAGGTTCACGAGCTATCCTTCCGAGCCACTTTTGGCATCCGTTGCCGCTAGTGCTCTCCACGCTGGCGAAGGGCCTGGAAAGTTGAACGCCGTTCTGGGCACTCTATTGAAGATAATTCATTCTGGCATGGTCGACGTCGGCCAACGCGGAGAACTTGCAGCCGACTACTGTGGCTTCTGGCCAAGGATTTCTTCCTCCGCAAGCAGGGGAAGGAGGTGGTCATGCCATCGAAATGGGATGAGCCTCTCGTCGACTGTCAAATGATTTCTGTCGTAGAATGGCTCGAATTTGTTTTCGGATCAAGAATATGGGACGGCGAAGCTGTGAAAAGATCGTTCGCACGCGAGGCCTTCCGGAATGCATATCTGAATTTCTCTCATTGGGTTTGCATGGAGTCTACCATCACTGGCTCGAAGGGAGGAATGAATCAAAGTCCGTCTTTCATCGGTTTCTGTACCATTCGTGAGTTTGATCGTGCGCCGTGTAGCCTAGACGAGTGGATGCGACGACACTGGCAACGGACGAGCGTTTTCCAGTGCTGCCATCGACAAGCTCGCATCGACAAGGTGATACCAATATATTTCAAAGGCGGCTCTAACAACGCGTCAGCGGAGTCGCACATGTCGCAGGTCTTCATCTCGGACAAGGCACGCAAATCAGAAAATTCCAGAGCTGAATTGCACCACATCATTCGACGAGACTCATACATCAGCGACGGAAACACGGACACGAGCTCTACCTCGGATCCCAACCCCCTTCCGTACATCACTATCTTGGCCGACCTTGGTCAATCTTCCATGTTATCCGTTACCTTCCCGGAGCGGGGCCAAGTGACTGTTGCCTGCGAATCTACGCCGCTGGTATCAACTCCACGACGTATCCATTCCTGGAGAAATATCCTGAATTAATGAAAGCTCTCGAGGACCTGGTGCACCTTCAGCAGATCCCCGAAACAGATTTTTACACGGAAGAATACTTGAACGCGCAGGTCAAGTCTGATAGTTCGGCGACAACTGAACATATATTTTGGGAAAACTCGGCGGTCGTCCCCACCATGTAAACTCGTGTTGTACGATCAGTATCATTAACAGTCATTCTGAACTGTAAATCAGATTTCTGCTGTTGCACCCACCTGGAAGGAGACTCGTTCTCGCCGGCACCATGTGAAGGTAGTACAAACTCATCGACACTAATGGAATTTGAGATTCGCGAGATCAATCGACAAATACTAGTGTACGTATGTTCATATTGTGAACGTTTATCGCACCTCAACATTACGTCCTGCCTGATCTTCGCGTAACCGCGAAGCCCCAGTAGCTTGTCCAAAGCTTTGGCGATACCTACTGCGATGTTGAGCAGCCGCGCTCAGCGGTCATCTAGGGATGTTTGGTTGTTGACACGCCTGGGCTGCCCGCCTTGTGCAATATGCAAATTTCGTGTCGTGTGTTGAGTGCAATGCCCATCGTTCCCGCGCTCGACCTTTGTTCAAGTAGCGAGGGGTCACATCATCGGAGAAGAATGCAAATGTGACGCAGAATGGGGGGCGGTAGATCACGAGGGGTATGGGTGCGCATGCGTGCTACGACAATAAGTAATAAGGAGCATCTTGGGCCAAATCTCTGGTAATTTACGCACCACTACAATTTCCTCGCCTCCTATGACTTCCACTTCTGGCCGATGAAAGTGTTTGGAGGTGACAATGCCGGCAACAGTGAGAACTGAGAAGGAGATGCCAGACCTGAAGCGTGCCCTCATGCAGTAGGATTATAGGATGAACATGACTTACATCCAGTGAGAATGCAAAGTAATCCCTTTGTCAATCACGTCACTCCGCCTGATAACTTTGTCAAGCATATGGGCCATCGACACTTCAGATGATCAGCGAATCGGCAGTCGACTGTGACAAGATTATCCAAGGCAGGCACAATTTATCCGACATAAAGCTACAAAACATCGAGCGTGCGTACATTGTCCAGAATATCGGCCAACGAGACACTCTCCCGGAACTGCACCTTGATCAACGTATCCGCCGCAACCCGCTTGTAATCCGTCGCTCGTCGTCCCGATGGTGCCGGTATGAGTAAGAACGCACCGAACGACTGTCTAAGATGTGCAACAAACCGTCGTACCCGTGTCTCCTTGTCCATCGGAACGGTATGCTCGCGCGTGGGGACGGATGGCGGGACGGGTCCAGGGAATGGTGACGAGTCATCCTCTTCGGATGCCTCGTCCGTGTTCTCTTCACTGTCCGTGGTCGGGGTGTGGGGTAGCGCAATATCATCCTCGACGAATATCCCGCTCCGCATATTTTCCTGCTCCAAGAGTGTATCCAGCCAGGGGTGGGCGAGGTAGAGACACTCCAGCCTAGGGAGGTGTTGTTTTGTTTTGATATTCACCACTCCAAAGATCGGCGTGTCTATGCGATAGAAAATTTCGCCAGAACGTGTCTGGTAGCGCGACAGAGGGGGGAGCTGAAACGCGATGCATGCAAGTTTCATCCGAGTTTCTGCAAAAGAAGGGGCAGGAAGACTGCTGATATGGTCGTATAATCTCGTAGCTACATCGAGGTCAACTGGAGAAGTCGCGATGATCTGTTCCAACTCGGCATTCGAAATGGGTGATGGAAGGTGAGATATTCCCGGACGTTTGAAGACATTGATGTAAGCGGGTAGACAAGTATTGAACCTGCCAGACTTGCCAGTCCATGCAAGGATGCTCACGTCTCTAGACACATTGAGTACATGCGCCAACAGACGTCCTAGTGCAGCCTCTCGTTCACCATATATTGCTGGTAGGGTTTTGACCGAAAAAATGCCAAACAGCGAATACGCGGCGTCCTCCAACTCCGATGCCTTCCGGGTCGAAGCGAGACGTAATTTCTCCCGAATGCTAGTCGATCCCGGAAAGAGCGCCATTAGCTGCTCTGCAGACACACCAGTAGCTTCCTCCATCTCCGAAACGATTTTGGGTGAGTCTTTATGGTTTGGTAGCTCTATATTGAGATACAGAGTCCAGTCTTCTGTATAAAAACGGATGAGCCTGGCGGCGATATACTCTTGAAGAGTCCAGGCACGGGTGTTCCAAATGCTCTTCATAAGAGCCCCGAGCTGTGATGAGGACCGGACGCCACGGAGAAAGACGATCATCATGGCGCAACCTCTGTACCACTCGAACATGGCAACCAAGGCTTCTTGGAGCACCGAGTGATTTGATTTCTCGATGCAGCATGTGTCACTCCATGCCCAATTGAATCCGGCGTCCTGAGCGATCTTGCAAAACATTTTGAGCTTGTCATGAGTCGAAGAGTCATCCAGGTCATACACCGACTTGTCTATCAGCTCGGCGAACAGCGGTTCCTTGTTTTCCCAGTGGTGCGATAGCATAGCATATCGGAAGTATTGTCGTATCTGGTCTTTGATCCGGGGATAGTCGATGCGTGTAGTCGTCGACGATACAAGTTCTTTAAAAATGGGTAGGGATTCAAATGTAGATGGTTGCGTGGCCCTATCGTGAAGGCGACCAGTGATCGTGTTGATGAGCACCCGTGGGTAATCACGTATCGTGCGCTCAACGATCCCGTGGATCGTCGTCCGTGTGGTGGATGGGCTGATATACCGGTTACCAGGTTCTGTCGAACAAAATAAGTTTAAAATCTTTTTCATGGAAATACAAGTGCCACTCACTCTGCACGCCCGAATCAGGTGACTGTGCCATCTTTGTGACCATCGCCTCGAGCGCACTTATCGCATCGTCGTACTCTCCTGCCCTGTGTAAAGCCGCATGCTTCATCTGATATCCCCACGGTGAGGATGGGTCGAGCCTGATCGCCTGGTGATGGCGCGTCAAACGAGATCAACATTTACAAGAAGTGATGGCACCTTTTCTGCGTCGTCCAGAGCTTGTTTGCATGACCCGGTTGCCAAGTATGCGTTGCTTCGCTTGACAAGAATGTCTTGTGTAGAGCCGCGTTTGGTGGACGACGCGGTTGTGTAATGAGAGATAGCTTCGTCATGCTGCAGGGCTGTCATTGCTATGTCCCCAAGACGCTCCATTTCTTCGGAGGAGGGCTGCGTACAGTGAGACTGGATACCGTTGAAACCTGTGAATGTCGAAGGACGTCCGTTCTGCTTGTTTTGCTCACGAGGGGATGCCTGACACGCAGTAAAACTAACACGAAGCGGGGCATGATACATGGTACTTACATCAATGTCGGACAAACTTCGGATGACAATCTTCCCGTCCGCTCCACCGATTGCAAGAGACTGGTTGTCTGGCGAGATTGAAAGTGAACGTATGAGTTCAGGGTGTTGAATGCAACTGAGTTGGGTATGTGTCGAGGCGTCCGAGGCGTCCCAGAATGTAACGGTGCGTTTTGCTGCGTATGCAATAAATTTCCCGTGCTTTGGTACCGCAACGCGCGAGAATCCATTGCTATCGAGAGCAGGCCAACTTGACACTACTGCCCCAGTGGATGGTTCGATCTGCTTGATTAAATCGTCTGATACGACAAGAAGGTAGTCGTTGAACCAGAGGAGACCATTATTGAAGGGTGGCGTAACTGTAACGTCGATGTCCGCGAGCAAGCGGCCATCACCGCTGTCGTAGACTCGAACGGACTTCCAAGTGGCTGTTGCAATTCGGTCCCCTCGCGGTGAGTACTTTGCTGCTATCAGCGCCTTGTTCTGGTTGAGTAGCAACACCCGTTTGGACGTCGCGATGTCCCAGACCGAGGCTGAGTTGGACGCCGCCGCGATGAGTTGAGTCGAGTCAGGTGAGAAATCGACCGCACTGACAGGGCGATGGTGACCTTCGTGTGTCAAGACTTGTTCGCGGCGTGTCTCGACGTTCCACGCGATCACGTCGCCTCCTTCTGTCCCCACCGCTGTCCATCTGCTATCCGGGGAGACAACGAGACAGCTGACAGCACTCTCCGTTTTCACTGGCACCCTTGGAAGTCGCCTGTAGTCTTCCACTTCCCATACCCGAACCGCTTCGAACGCGCCGCTCACTGCATATACGTTCCTGTTGTCCCCGATTTCAATTTGGGGCGCTTGTTCAACGATCAACATCGATCCGCGCTTTAACTTCTCAGGACCTACTAGTCATAGTTGATGATGTCGCCGTCAGCGAGGCCATGTAGTTGGACAATCGTGGGGAGCAGCGGGCAGAGAGCGTCTCAAGCTCTTTGTACCTGGCAAAGTAATATATAGGCTCTCCGTGCACACGGTCCCTCGCCTCGTGTTTTCGGCGCTTTTGGTGGCCTTACCGCCTTACATTCTGCAAGGCGAACTTCACCAGATATCTACTCAGTTCCAACGTAGACCTTGGGGGAAGAACAATACCACATATTGTTGATTGTGCACACGGAGTTCATGTGACCAGTAACTTTACTGCCGTGAAAGAAACTACAGATTATACGACATTGAGTATCCGTATATTGTCCAGAACATCAGTCAGCGAGAAGTCCTCCTGGAATTGTACAGTGATCGAGCAATCGGCCGCAACCCGCTTGTAATCCGTTCCACGTCCATTCGATGCTGCCGGAGCGAGTAAGAGTGCACCGAATGGCTGTCTAAGACGTGCAACAAGCCGTCGCGCGAGCGTCTCTCTGTCCATCAGAACAACATCGGGAGCCCCATGCGACGGTAGTGTGAGTCCTAGGAGTGGAACGCAATCCTCAAGTTCATCGTCAGGGATCTCTTCGCTGTCGGTGGGAGGTGTGGGAGGTGGCACAACGTCATCCTCCCCTACAAATCCATTGCCGTGTATGTTTCCATGCTCTAAAAGACAATCCAACCAGGGGTGGACCAGATACAGAGAGTCGACTAGAGAGAGGTCCTGCGTCGTCGTGATATCCACCATGCCAAAGGTAGGGGTGTCTACACGGTAAATGAGGGTGGAGTGTGTGTGACAAGGGCATAGAGCGGGGAGTTGGAATGCAATGCATGGAAGTTTCATTCGGTTCGCGGCAAACCATGGAGCGGGAAGTTCGCTGAGGCGATCATATAGGCTTAGGGCCACATCGGGGTCGGGTGAAAAAGTGAGCGACGCCGTGGTGAATTTGTCTATCTCAGTGTCTAGAGCTCTCGGGAGGTGTGATGTGGCTGGCTTATTGAATACCACGATATGGGCAGGAAGGCAACTGTTGAAGCTGCCAGACCTCCCGGTCCACGCAAGAATGCTTGCGTCCCCGGATCCAGTAAGAATCTGCGCCAATAGACGTCCTAGTGATTTCTCCCCTTCACCATATATTGTTTCTAGACTCGTAACCGAGAAAATCCCGAACAACGAGTATGCGGCATCTTCGACTATCGCTGTCTCCCGAGTCGAAGCAAGCCGTAACTTTTCCCGAATGTTTGTCAGGCCGGGGCGAAGTGCCATGAATCGTGTCACAGACAATCGTGTCACTGTCTCCATTTCCGAGATGACTTCCCATGACTCCTTGTGGTTTGGCAACTCGAGATTGAGATAAGGCGTCCAATCCTCCGTGTAAAAGTGGATAACCTTGGCAGCGATGTACTCCTGGAGCGTCCAGGCACACGTGTTCCAAGAGCTTTTCGCGAGAGCACCAAGCTGTGATGAGGACTGAACACCACGAAGGAAAACAATCATGAGGGCGCAACCCCGGTACCACTCGAACAGGGACACCAAAGCTTCTTGGAGTACAAAGTGATCGGACCGATCGATACAACATGTATCACTCCATGCCCAATTGAATCCGGCGTCCCGAACAATCTTGCAAAATGTTTGGAGCTTATCGTGAGCCGGGGATTTATCCAGACCATATACCGCTGTGTGGATCACCTGGTGGAACAGTGGCTCATTCTCTTCCCGGACGTGCGACAGCATTACATATTTGAAGTGCTGTCGAACTTCATGCTTGATCTGGACGTAGTCGATGGGTGTCGTCGTCGATGATGCGAGTTCATTAAAGATGGGCAGGGATTCAAAAGAAGATGCCTGCTCGGCCCTATCATGAAGGCGACCAGTCGACGTATTGATGAGTACTCGAGGCGAATCACGCAATATGCGTTGAACGATCTCGCGAATCGTCGCCCGTATCGTCGACGAGCAGATGTACTGGTCATCATGCTCTGTCGAACAGTATTAACAACACGTCGTTATCATGGTAACTTGCGTGCAACGCACCTTCAACGACCAAGTCAAGTAGTTTAAGTAGTGGGAACTGCGCCGCACTCGATTTCTTCATTTCGACTGCATCATCCTCACTATCGGACTCTGCATCCTCTATATCGTGTCTCCTTCGTTTGGGGACAAGTTTGTATCCTATGAGGCCGTGAGTGGCGATACTACCAGGTGCGCGACCACTGACCGGCTTGAGCCTCTGAGCGAGGATCGCGCGGGTCTGCTTTATACAGACGAGATGACGACTCTTGCGTGTTTCCAGTGCCTGAGAGAAAGATTAATGTGAGCGGCAATACCACGACGTGCGCGACCACCAACCTTTGCTTTCACCTGGGTGCTCATTGCGACGAGCTGTACTCTGCGCTTGCTTCCCCCCCATCGCTACGGTCTTGATGAAACAAGTAATAATTCAAACCCCGCAACTTCACCACGTTACAGTACATCGAGCGTGCGTACATTGTCCAGGATGTCAACCAACGAGACACTCTCCCGAAACTGCACCTTGATCAACGTATCCGCCGCAACCCGCTTGTAATCTATCGCACGTCGGCCAGACGGTGCTGGCGCGAACAGCAATGCGCCAAATGGCTGTCTGAGACGTGCAACGAGCCGCCGAGCGCGCATCTCTCTGTTCATGGATGATACATGCTTGGCATCAACGCGTGACGCCAGTTTAGGTTCAGAGAGGGGCATGGAATCGTCCAGTTCCTCAGACAATTGTCCTTCATCTGTATCTCGTGAAGGGGATGCCGAAACGTCTTCCTCTGTCATGCCGCTACCGCTCACCTCACGCTCCAGGAGAGCGTCCAACCAAGGATGAACAAGACAGAGGGAATGCAACTGAGAGAGGTCGTGTCGTGTTCTGATTGTCACCGACCCGAAAGCAAGAGTGTCTGCGTGATAGACAGGCCCATGACGCATCCGAGATGATGATAAAGCCGGGAGCGGGAAAGCAATGCATGGGAGTTTCATCCGCACTGCTGCAAACCAAGGGGTAGGAAGGTCGCTGAGGCGATCGTATAATGTCAGGGCTATATCGATGTCGAATGGAGAAGATACAACGACTCTTTCCTGCTCGGCTTCCGGGATCGCGGGGGGGAGATGAGAGTCTGCCGGCCCATTGAAGACAGTGATATGTGCGGGGAGGCAACTGTTGAAGCTGCCAGACACCCCGGTCCATGCGAGAACGCTCACATCCCCCGATTGGGTGAGAACATGAGCCAAAACACGTCCTAGCGAATCCCTCCCTTCACCATATATGATTGGTAGTTTGGTGACCAAAAAGATGCCAAGTAAAGAGTATGCAGCGTCTTCCACCAGCGTCGTCTGTCGAGTTGATGCGAGACGCAGTTTCTCTCGAATGTTTGTTAACCCAGGACGAAGTGACATCAACTGATGCGCAGACATCCCAGTGGCTAGCTCCATCTCCGAGATGACTTCTCGTGATTCTTTGTGGTTTGCCAATTGTAGGTCGAGATAAGGAGTCCAGTCCTCCGTGTAAAAGTGAACAACTTTGGCGAGAATGTATTCTTGAAGTGTCCATGCACGCGTGTTCCAAATGCTCCTTACGAGGGCGCCGGACCTCGATGAAGTGCGAACACCACGGAGGAAGACAATCATTAAGGCACAACTCTGCAGCCACTCGACCATAACCACTGGGGTCTCCTGGAAGCCGGAGTGATCCGACTTGTCGGTACAGCATGTGTAGCTCCATGCCCATTTGATCCCGCCATCCCGGACGACCCTGCAAAATGTCTGTAGCTTGTCGTGCGTCGGGAACTTCTCCAGGTTGTACACCGTCATGTTGGTCACCTGTTCGAACAGTGGCTCGTTGTCCTCCAATTTGTGCGATAGCATGGCATATCGGAAATATTGCTGTACTTCACGCTTGATGCGAGCGTAGTCGATGCGCGTCGTCACGGACGCGACCAGTTCATTGAAGATTGGGAGAGACTTGAAGGCAGATGCCTGTTCGGTCTTGTTATGGAGACGTCCCGTGGTAGTATTTATGAGTACGTGTGGCAAACGACGGATCGCTCTCTGAACGACTCTGCAGATCGTTGCTCGTGTGGTAGATGGTCTGACGTATTGATCAACGCGCTCTGCCGGTCAATGTGAACGAACCGTCTTTGTCATGGTAACAAGGATGGCGCTCACGCTGAATGGTCGGGTCAGAGGACTGTTCCATCTTTGAGAGCATCGTTTCAAAAGCGTGGATCGCATCCTCGTACTGTCCTGCCTGGTGTAAAGCTGCATGCTTGACCTTGTAGGCCCATGGGGACGACGGATCGAGCCTGATTGCCTAATGATGATGCGTCAATTTGAGTGGCCTCCATGAGGGAATGATGAAAGACCTCGTTTGCGTCGTCTAGAGCCTGTCTCCATAACCCTGTTTCCAAAAGGACGTTGCTTCGCTTGATCAGAATACATTGTGGGGAGAGGGGCAACGCAGTATTGGCCGCGTCATGGGCATGTGCTGCTATATCGTCGAGCTGAACCACTACCTCAGAGGAGCGCGAAGGACTGGTCGAAGGCTGCTGGCCATGCTCACGAGATGGCTAACGTAGTCAGTCAGCTGCGCCATAATGCAACAAGGCGCCACTTACTTTGATGTGGGACAGACTCTCGACGATGATTTTCCCGCCTCTTTCACCAATTGCAAGAAAGTGAGCGTCTGGCGAGAGTGCGATCGACGACACGACTTGAGCATGCTGGACAATACTGTGCTTGGTGTGCGTAGACGTATCCCAGAAGATGACGGTGCGTTCAGTCGAACATGCGACCAGCTTGCCGTGTCTTGGTGCGGAGACACACGAGAAGGAATCCCCTTCTGGGGCAGGCCATTCAGAGACCGCTGACCCGGTGCACGCATCAAATTCCTTGATTGCGTTGTCGGATACGACAAGGAGATGGTTGTTGGCCCAGACGAGATTGGATGCGGTGGCATGGATGTCCACGAGCAACTGCCCGTCCTGGCTATCGTAGACCCGAACACGATCTCCAGCGGCTGTCGCGATCTGGTCTCCCCGCGTCGAGTATGTCGCTGCTGTGCAACGGCCATCGTGGTGAAACGACAAGACCCGTTCGCCCGTCGCAATGTCCCAGACCGAAGCCGTGTCGGATGCGGTCGCGAGTCGCGTCGCGTCGGGCGAGAAATCGACGCCGTGCACGTCTTCGCTGTGCCAAAAGACCTCCTCGCCCGTCTCTGCGTTCCACACGAACATTTGCCCAGTTTCTGTCCCTGCCGCGGTCCATTTGCCATCGCTGGACACAGCGGCGCACACGACAGCGCCCACTTCCATCCCCGCCACTTCCTCGCCGTCTTTCGCTCGCCAAACTCGCACCCCACCCACATCGCCGCTTACAAGATACTTGCCATTCCCTGAGAATACTATCGTGTTTAACCCGTTACCAGCGTCGATTTCAACTGGGTATGATCAGTATCAAGGTGTGCTGCATCTCGTTGGCACGCACCAGTCATGGTCGACACTATGGTGGGGTGGGCCACCGGGTGCGGCGACTGCACAATATATGCTCTTGCCCCCCCCCCCCGGTCCTGCTGTGGTCCCCGTGCACAGCCTGTACTCCTTCCTCCATGATTCCAATATAGATTTGAATGCAACATACCTCCAAGCATGTTCCATCGACGTCTCCTTGTCCTGCTCCCTAAAGTACATGCAGGACCCAGTCGTACACCATGCACCAAACAACTTGATATTCATCGTTCCGCTAGTCATCTGACCCACCCATAGCGCACAGGTTGGGACAGTGCTGTGGGTGATTCCGTTGATATCGCACCAGCGCCTGAACCTTACTATTATCAGCCCACAGCTTGATTGTGACCATCGTTCCATGCGTTTAAACCAGGACATCGTACACGGGTGAAGAGCGCCCTGGTTAGTACACCCATCCCAACTCGACACCCCTCGGAACCATTGGTTCGCATTCATTTCCAACAGCAGTGGGAATACTATCAAATAAAGTCGGGATTGGGTCGCCGAGAACGTCAACGGACACCAAAGACGGTTCCTAGGGTGTCCACACCACAGCTACACAGCTTGTTTGTCTCCTCTTTTCGTCGTTAATTACCCAGGGTCTGGGTTGAGTAATGGGCTTGGGCTACTGGGATGCGACCATAAATGAACTTCTCATGCGTCGCCTCGCAGAAAAAAAGACACTGAGCAAGCCAAAGCGCGGATATTCCGAAACCAGAATCATAAATATACTCTTTTCTCCAATCCCCTCCGTAAACTAATGATGGCCCATTGTCCCACTTCAAACAGAGACAAGCGACGTGAACAAAGATTACAACGCATCCAGCGTGCATATGTTATCCAGAATATCAGCAAGCGAAACAGTCTTCTGAATCACTATCGTGATCAAGCTGTTAGCCGCGATCCGCTGGTCATCCACCACACGTCCACCTTGGATATTTGTCAGCAACGGTGTACCAAACGGCTGTCTAAAACACGCGACGTGCCACCGAGCTCGCGTTGTTTTATCCATCGGGGGCAAAGGCGAAGAGTATGGGTGTTGCCGCGATTCAGCCTTGCAAAGCATCGCCTGGACCCTCGTCATCGTCGTCCCTGTCGAGAGACTCAGTGATCGATAGGGAGGGTCGCGTGACATCTTTCTTCGTGATGACGTTACTTATTTAACAGTACTTGACATCCTTGTGCTCGAAAATGTGCCTGTGCGTTCTGCGGACACTCTGTCCCCGTTGGGATCCATCGAACCATCGTTGTACACAGGATGCAAGGGCCATCCCTCCCTTGCATCGTCGTTGCCATCCCTTCGCCATCTTCCACTCGCCCCGCTCAAGAGATACTTGCCATCTTCCGAGAGTACCACTGCCCACAGCAAGCTACTGGCGTTGACTTTAGATGGATATTGCGGTCGTGCGTCAATGACCATATCTCGGCATCGAACTAAATCGCGTCTTGTCACTGGGACGCACCAGTCGTCAGAGACATGGTCATTGGAACGCATATGTGAATGTCACAGAGTTGAAGTACGGGTTTGATGGTCGATAGCCGGGCCGGCGAGCACCGCATGTCCAACGCGAGTTTCAAACTTGGCGCATCAGGCACAAGGCAAGAGTGTAAATGTCCCATCCAGTCAAAGGGTACACCGTGTTCATATCCATTCCATTGCAACGAGAAGGGAAAAACAAAATCCATGGTACTTTTTACACGAGGAAAGTGGTCGAGTATGAATGGACTTTCAATGGTATGTTGGCCCCCCCACGAGTGGGTGCACGTGGGTACGTTGTATGCGCCGATGTGTGAACCGCAGCTTTTTGCTTGGGAAAAAAAAGACGAGACGGATGCTACGTCTGCGGTTCAGTAGACGAGTGCAACGGTGGTCCCGAGCACCGCAAATCCAATGCCAGCCACATGACTGGGTTTCCACATGAGACCAAGGCTACTCGCGCCACTCGTCTGGGTCGGCGGGCTAGAAGATGACGAAGCAGACGGTGTGCTGGTCGTGCCGGTGGGCGCCGTCGTTCGGGTGGTAGCAGTGAACGGCGTGATCGCCGTGGACTCTGAGGAGATGAGGGAGGAAATGGCGGAGAGGACGGAGGATCCTACTGCGGTGGTGTCAAAGGAGAGGGTGCTAAAAGGAGGGCCGCTCGTGCTGCGAGAGAGGTGAACGAGACGGGCAAGGATGCCGTATCACAGGAACGTACGCGGGTACACCTGTCGGTGTGAGAACGTTGTCGGTCTGCTTGGCGGCGACGGGGCCGACGACGAGGACGGCCAGAGTTGCCAGAGCCGCGAAGTTCATGGGGCAGCTGTGAGCGAGCGTCGGGACATGTCATTCAATTATATATACTCGCTCGCTGCTGCGGATGCACGTTACTCGGGGTTAAATTAAGGTAGATCGTTTGTTCCGATTACGTACGGCGCTGGCCTATAAAAGGTTCACCCGCTTCTTGTACTCGCCGGGCATCTCGATCTCGACACCATCCCGCCACATCCCTCTCCTCGCTGCCCTGGACGACGTGCAGTCAGCGCGCACCATCGAGACAAGGAGGTTACCTTGCTTCCCCTTCAACGCGTAGAAACGTGTCCCGCCCCCAGGGACCATACTCTGCACCGCTCGCTTCGTACGTTGTCGCGGTCCCAGCGCGTAGCATCTCGAGCGCAAGCGAACTACCAAAGTACTT
>JBBPKX010000284.1:0-19323 GCA_038089435.1 Boletus austroedulis | reverse complement strand
GGAGTGTCAAAAGTTGATTGAAAGCATGCCAAGGAGGGTTCAGGCTGTGATTAAAGCCAAAGGAGGGTATACCAAGTACTAATAAATATCAAATACTCCAAATATTACAAAAGTCCAAAAACTGTTACAATAGTGTTCCTGTTTTAAAATTGTCATATCTTTGCAACCTCTGGGCCAAATCACATGATCTAGGGACCAATTTGTAGCCAAGGGTTTGTACTTTATTTGGTCCCACCAAAGCCAAGTGAAATTCCCACAGGTTGTTGTAAGACACTTCACACACTGATTTTTGGTTAATCATTGTAACGCTTTTTGGAGTCACTGTACCTATAGATACATTTGACTGTGTCCCAATGCGCTTGGCCATAGTTTGATGAGAATCGCAAGACTTGCGAGATGGCATATGATATGTCGGGTTGAGTCCCGAGTGCCACATACATTAGCGATCCGATCGCTTCTTGGTATGGGATGTTTTTCATGGCAGCATACTCAGCGGCAGTAGATGGTGATTGGTTGATGGAGAGTTTGGTGCTTGGTTCCATAGGCATGGAGATGGGCTTGAGCTCATCAAAGTTGAAGCAGCAGAGGATGGATTTAATGTACGTCCTTTGTGAGAGGGCAAGCTTGCACTCCTCTCGGTTCCTGGTGACTTTGATCCCTAAGAGCCAATGAAGTTCACCAAGGTCAGTGACTTCCACAAATCAACTAAGCTGTTGCTTAATGATCACGATCAAGTTGAGTGAGGTAGCCACAATTGTGCAGTCATCGACATGCACAACGATGATGGTGAGTGACATTCCATCCCGTTTGACGAAAACAGCTTGGTCAACTTCACACTGCTTGAAGCACAACTTGGTTACTAATATCTCCACTAGGCATTGGTACCAGCGACGACCACTCTGTTTTAGGCCATACAGGATTTTGCATAGTTGGCATACCCGATCAGTGTGGTTTGGATCGGCATAACTGGGTGGTTGGCACATGTAGATTACTTTGTTCTCTTGTAGTTTTCTATTGAGGTATGCACCCTTGATATCTATTTGGTGCATTTTGAGGTTTTGGTGTGCAGCAAGAGCAAGGACTGTTCAGATTGATGCGAGCTTTGCAACGGGGGCGTATGTGTCAAAATAGTCAATGCCAGGGACTTGGGAGAAGCCTTGGGCAACGAGACATGCCTTGTAGCATACAATGTTTCCTGCAGCATCCTTCTTTGTGTGGAATACCCACTTGGAGCTGACAATGTTAGCACTGGGTGGGGGATCAATAAGTTCCCAGGTGCCTGCTTTCTTGAGTGTGTTGAGCTCCTCGTGTATGCTGTTTTCCCATTTTGACCAATCTGGGCAATTTCGTGCATCAGTGAGCGTGGTTGGCTCGAGGGCTTCAGCTGCAGTACTGGCTTGCTCAATGAGCATGGTCAGCTCGTGCTCGTCGTGTTCCTGGTCATACCTCTCATTGGTGACTGCGAGCATCTGCTCTGCCATTCCTTCTCCTTGAAGAATGGTGGATTGGGGGGCCAGTTCCTCAACTATGGTGTCAGGTGATTGCACACCACAGAGAAGTGTGGTGGTGTTGGTCTTGCCGCTGATGATGTTGAGTATCCGCTGACTTGGCTTATGGATATGCTTGGCACAGGGCTCGTCTTTATTGTTGACAGTGTGTGGGGGAAGCGGTCTTGATGGTGGTGAGGCAAATGGTGAGGGTAGTGGTGTTAGTGGCAATAGCGGAGGATCTGGAGTGGTGGAGTTTGCCAGGGGTGATGCAGCAGTCTGGATCTGTGTGACCAATGGCTTGACTTGCATGGCTGATGGTGTGACTGATGGCATGTCAGCAATGACAGAAGCAGGTTGCTGCACTAACATGCTGGTGCCAAAAAAGGTAGGCTCTTCCTCCCCCTCAACAGTATGTGGTGTGGTGTCAAAGTACACGTTGCATTTGATGGTCATGCTGTGCTTTGATGGCCAATACATGCGGCAAGCGTTCTTGGTATGTTCATCGATTCCCATCCACTTTCCCTGCTTAACATGGCCTCCCAGCTTTGAACCAGAGCCAGTTTTAACAAAGACAGTCGATTCCCACTTGCACAATTGGCTCAAATCGGGCACTTCTCCCAGTGTGGCCTTGTACAGGAATTTCCCAGCAAGTGCTTTGGTAGGTGTTTGATTTTTTAACCATATGGCATGGTGCACAGCCTCTTCCCACAGGAACTTTGGCAGTCCGCTTGCATGCAACATTACATAGACTTTCTCCAGGATCGTTCAGTTCAGGCGCTCGGTGACTCCATTGTGCTGCGGTGTATCGTGCGCGGTGAGGCATTGCACAGTTCCTTGTCTTTCAAGGTAAAGTATGAATTCCCTTCCTTGATATTCTCCTCCTCGATCTGAGTGGAGGAGCTTTACTTTCGCCACTAACTGCCTGTCCAGCCATGCTTTGAAACCTCGGTATGCCTCAAAGGTCTCACTTTTTTGTCATAACAGATGGAAATGGATGAGCCTCGTTTTGTCATCTGTGAATGTGACGTAGTAGCGCTTTCCACTGAGTGATGGAACAGGCGACAGGCCTCAAACGTCTGAATAGACGATGTCACCAATTGATTTGGCCTGTGGACCACCACGTTCCTTGGCTATCGGTTTTCGTGTGGCTTTCCCATACACACATGATTCACAGAAGGTAGGTTCGTTTTTCGAAGTATCAATCTTCAGGCCACTGACTAGACCTTGTTCAGCTAGGTGTCATGCAATGGATGGTGCAATATGACCCATTCAGCAGTGCAATTCCATTATGGTGAGTTGTTCCATTGTGGCAGCTGCATGCTCTCCCTCATGTATGATACAATATAGGCCCTTTGCTGATCGTGGTATGCGTCCAATTGTTTCTCCATCAGTGTCGCGAATTGTGCAGTGTCCATCTGCAAACATTGTCGAGAGCCCAAGCTCATCCAGATGACCAATCGATACGAGCATGTACCCCACCTCAGGTGAGTACAATACTTCTGTGAGGCGCAACTTTGACACATTTAACCCATTAGGAACTTCGATAATGAGGTCGCCAACGCCTGTCGCAGCAAATTTCTGCTGATTTGCTGCCATAAATGACTTCAGTGGGATCTGTTTCATATTGATCATGCGGTCACACTCTGGAGTGATGTGGCAGGTGGTACCCGAGTCGTATAGTTCGACGCGGTACGTCTCTTTCTCTTGACCACTGACTTTCATGGCTTTCTCCAGGTCAGCATCAGTAGGAAACGTGGGGCAAGCATGGTCGACCAATGTATCGTCACCATCGGCTTTCAGCACTTCATCCTCCCATCCACAGCCCCATGGGCTGTCATCACCGGTGACCGAGAACCAGTCTTCATTGTTATCATTGATGGATGCCTCTTCTTCAGCTCTGTAATCTCTCTTGTCATTGGATTTGATGGTTGCTAAGTCCAGTATTGATTCTTTGTCATCCTCAAAGACTCCGAAGATACCATCATCTTCATCCAGCCAGGGTACCACCACATGTGTGCTGTGGGAAACCACAGTTCCTTACGTTCGCAGCCAGTCACCGAGCCCACTTCCTGGTTGTCAATGGTCGTCCTCAACTGTCATACAAGCAGTCCATCGTGTCCTGTGTCCATCCGGTCAAGATCCATCTCTATCCGTATGTATCTGTGTTTATATCCGATTATCCATGTTATCCGTCCGTAGTTGGACTCACTGGATAGCGTTTTTACCTTGTGATCGGTGTTTGTTCATCTCGTTTAACCTTTTATGAGTTTGTTTGGCATTGGGGAACTCAGAGAAAGACGTAGAGATTGAGATTTATCTTGTTGTTGCCTTATTTCTTTTTAGCTACATTGTGGCATTAGGATCCGCATTGTAGAAGTCCTGGAAATGCCTGGACTATAAAGTCTTGTGTAGGGATCTTGAATCTCATCTTGTGCTCATCTGCCTCGATCACCCTCATCTTGAGTCTCTTGCCACCTTGTCATCATCGTTTTTGTCATCATCATCACATCCGGTCCTCATCCTAGACCAGATATACTGCATTCGAACCAGACACAGTCCGGATTCCTCGATTCGTATGCTTGGCGTAGTCGAGCCATCCCTTCTCAACCTATTCAACCTGCATGAACCCCTTGGGACGAGTCCTACACTCACTCCCACCTTCTATCCCCTTTTTCTTACTTGACCTCCTGGTCGAGTTCAATCCATTTTATATTTCTTCAACTGGAGCCCACCGCGAGGGATTCCACTAGGTCGACAAGAAGGTCACTCAGACCCACCCTTCAGCGTCAAGAGCTCAAGGATCTCCTCTCCGAGTTTTGCCGACTGAATATTTCCACAGATTCTAACTTCTTTCATCCGGTGTCACCAGAGAATAAACGTCACTGATACCTTATATCATCCAAATCTTCATTATTGGATCCTCCATTTGTTCCTGATTCACTGTTTGTCCCAGGGGCATTTATCCATTCAACCCCCCCTCCTTCTCATAGATCCAAAGTCCTTTCCTCCCCATCTTCTTTAACTTCCCCCTCGTCGTCCCCCGTTTCGTCCTTGTCTCATTTACCATCGTCTTCGTCTTCATCTCTGTCCTTATCCTTTCTCTTTGACGCATCCGTATATCCGGACGCATCTGAGGCTCATCCAGTAACCAGTACACCGGTCGTCTCTCCACTTCCCTTACCTGTACGATTACCATCTCCCCCCGTTCCAGTTCACATTCCATCTGTCGCTTCTCCCTTTTCTCCTCCACACATACCTCATTGTCCTTCCGCTCATCTGTTTAATCCAGTCAATCCGACTTGACCAACCACTAACCCTTCACAGAACCCCCATCAACCAATGGCACAACAAGGATTCCAGATGCCCCTTCGTGGTACCCCGAACACTCCAAAATTTGATGGGAAAACCCCATCCGAGCTCCCTCATTACCTCAAAGATATTGACCTTCTCGGCACTGCTGGAGGTCTCACCGACACAAGAAAGATCAAGGCAGCTATCCAGTATGCCGTCCTCGACGAAGCAGAAGTCTGGGAGACCCTCCCAGAAGCGAACGCCAATCTGGCAAACTGGGATGACTTCGTCACCAAGGTCAAGAAGCTCTACCCTGGATGCGAGGGTAACAACTGGTACTGTCGTGCCGACATCCAGTACCTCGTCCAGAGCTACCAGATGAAGGAAATGCGCAACCAGGATGACCTTGGAGAATACTCTCGAGCGTTCCATAAGGTTGCTGTGCCACTAATCACTAGCAGGAAACTATCCAAGACGGAGCACGATATGCTCTATCTCAACGGTTTCCCTTCTCTTCTTCAGCAGAAAATGCACAAGTGCCTGCTCATCATCAAGCAGGACATCCATCCGGAGGATCTGTATCTGATGACGGATGTGACATAGGTCGCAACCTTTCTTTTAACTGGCTCTGCCTTTTGTTCGACAGTTTCTCCCCTAGTGGCAGCTACACAGCCACCAGTATCTTACTGTTTGCCTTGGGCTTCTGCCCAGCCTTCCTCATCTGTTCCATCTTTTAACCCCATACCTGTTGTGAAGTCCGAGGTTAACCAAGCCTCACGTACTCCATCCCTGTGCAAGTTCTGTGCAGGTCCAGGACATTTTACTCGTACATGTTCCATCTGTATGGAGTATTTGAACACTGGGAAAGTCATCTGAGGCACGGACGGCAGGTTATACTTGCTGGACGGGTCAGAGATACCATGAGTACTGGGTGGATGGTGTCTCAAAGACACCATTGATCAGATCATGGGATCAAGGCAGGCAGCCCAGCCCATTGCTTCTACATCATCTTCATCTGGTTTTTTGAGGGACGCACCCCCTCATATCTCTGCTAATATTCTTTCTGCTGCGTATCCAGATACTCTGGCTATCCTTGATATCGACTCGTCTGTCTTCATGACGATGGAGTCTGATGCAGAGGAGACCACTGATTCTGTCCCCGTTGTCGCTGACCCCGAGTTTCAGCCATATTTTGCGCAAGCTTGGGCTACGTTCCAAGCAGATAAGGTGTCGAAGGACAAAGGGAAGAAGAAGTTCGATGGTGTTCATGTTCCGGCTCGCAGGCAACTGGAACCCCAACAACAACCATCTACATCGTCATCTCGAAACACTGGCTCATCGCCAGATGCACAGCGCAACCGTCAACCCTCTGCTCCTAATGCAGCTTCATCATCCAGTACCAATACCGCCAAGTCCAGAAACCCAGCAACTGTTTCTCCTTGCTCTAACCAGTCAAATTCATTTGCGCCCACCACTCAGTATAAATACTCTTTCCCTCTCAAGGACGACTCTGCTTCCAAGCGAGTCCTCAACTCCATCCTTGACACTAGCATTCCAGTCCCCATTAAGGACCTTCTCGCAGTCTCCCCAGAAATTCGCAAGCAATTTCGGGATTTGACCACAGTGAAACATGTAACCAACCCTTCATCCAACTTTGTCCATGTCAACGAGCTTGCTGGTCGTGACCCACTTGCAGTCACTTGCGACTATGGAGACCGGATACTCCGGAATGACGACGGACTGATTGTCGCTCATCACAATCTTCCTCTTTGTACCATTGAAGCGAAGATCAGTCCATCTGAACATCCGATTTTAGGTGTCTTAGACTCGGGATCTGAGATTATCGCAATGCCCAAGTGTGTTTGGGAAGAGTTAGGTCTGCCAATCCGGTCGGACCATACGATGAAGATGTCCTCTGCTAACACTAGCGTCGACATCACGATCGGTGTCCTCAAAAACCTCATTGTCGACTTTGGCGCAGGCAAAGTAATGGTACAGATCCAAGTCCTTGGCCGTGCCAACTTCAACCTGTTGCTGGGTTGACCATTCCATTGTTTAATGAGCGCAACTACTGAAGATTTCCTGGACGGTTCACAGAATATCACACTCCATGATCCCAACTCTGGCAAGCAGTTCACACTGCCAATGTGTCCATGGTCTGAAGGGTGCCCTTGCTGCCACAAGAAGAAGCACTGCAACAGCCACCAATCTGTTGTTGAGATGGGTTTTTAGACATCAATGATCCGGAATTCAACCAGGGAGAGTCGGGTAACAGTAATCCATCATCAATCTCATCTTTCCCTTCTTCATCTTTTCTTGTGTCTTTGTCGTACACCCATCTTGCTTCGCCTTCATCTGGACATTCTCCGGACTATCCATTTTTGTCTTCAACTCAATCCATTCTGTCTCCAGACGCTTGTTCTGCCCTTTCATCCATTTATTCGTACAATACCTCTTCTCACGCGCTGGCCTACAAGCCTGTTGCGAAGAAGATTCGTTCCGTTGTGGCTCTGGTTGATGAAGAGTTTCGGATTACCTGGACTCTTCTGGATGATCTGCTTGCCGGACTCGCTGATTTACCTACCAATCCTCCTGATTTCGTTCCCAGATTTCGTTTCACACAAGAACGCGCTGACAAGTTAGATCTGGATCCTGCGAATTGGCTCTGGCCTGAAGAGGTCAAGCTCATTCGTTGGATCGTCCGCGAATATGAAAACACATTCACTTGGGTACCGACCGAACATGGTCACCTAGACAAGCATTATTTCCCTCCCGTTAGAATTCCAACTGTGTCCCATATGCCATGGATGCTCCGAAACATTCCTGTTCCTCCTGCGATGTGGGCTGACACTATATAGATTATCAAGGACTGGATTGCATCCAGAGTATACAAGCCCTCCACTGCCACCTATTGCTCTCGCTGGTTTTGCGTCCTCAAACAGGATGGCAAATCCCTTCGCCTTGTACATGATCTCCAACCCCTCAATGTGGTCACTATCTGTGACTCATCCGCTCCCCCATTTGTCAAGCACTTCGTGGAATTCTTTGCCGGATATGCAGTGTATGGGATGATGGACTTGTTTGCCAGCTACGACCAATGCCCACTTCACCCAGATTCTTGCGACCTGACAACTTTCAACAGTCTGATGGGTCCTCACCACATCACTACCATCCCTATGGGATATACCAACGCAGTTCAAATTTACCAGGCAGACATGTCATTCATCCTTCAGGATGAGATTCTCTGTTTTACCTATCCGTTCATTGACGACCTTTCAGTCAAATCCATGCTAACCTGCTATCAGAACCTGGATGGCTCATACGAGACCATTCCAGATCGATGCTTCATTTGGGAGCACCTCCAAGTCATCCACCGTATTCTCCAGCGCCTTCAAAACATCAGTGCTACCGTATCCACCAAAAAGTTCGTCCTTGCTGCACCAGATGCAACCATCATCGGTCACAAGTGCACGTTCAAGGGTCGTGTCCCACACGAGAACAAGGTACAAAAGATTTGAGACTGGCCTGAGTGCCAGAATCTCACCCACATCCGTGGCTTTCTTGGTGTGTGCAGTGTACTCCACATTTTTATCCATAATTTTGCTTCTATTGCTTGTCCTCTTGTTAATCTTACTTGAAAAGGCGTCCCCTTTGAATGGGAGGAGCCACAAAAACTTGCCATGCAGTGTCTCAAGGATGCTATCTGCGATTCTCCTGCTCTCCAGCATCTGGATTATGAATCTGGTTGGAAGGTGATCCTAGCCGTTGACACATCCGTGATTGTGGTCGGATACATCCTGTCTCAGGAGGGAGACAACAGCAGGTGTTACCCCAATCGTTTTGGTTCTATCAGCTTGACAGAAGTCGAGAGTTGTTACTCTCAGGCAAAATTGGAATTATATGGACTATTCTGTGCTCTCCGTGCGGTCCGTGTTTTTGTTTTTGGCATTTCTAATTTCACAGTGGAGATGGACATGAAATACATCAAAGGAATGATAAATAATCCCGATCTCCAGCCGAATGTGACCATTAATCAGTGGATTGCGGATATCCTTCTGTTTACATTCCGTCTTGTCCACATTCCGGCTATCCGTCACACGGGGGTGGATGGACTATCTCATCGTCCACCATCTGATGATGACCCACCTGAAGATGACAACTTCAAGGATTGGCTTGACCAAACTTATTCCTTCACTATCTACCTCTTGAACGATCGCATTTCCATGCCTGGTTCTCTTGCTCACCTCTCTCACTCTTCATCATTTTGTCCTTGCTCTTCACATATTATCCCCATCTTTCTTCTTACGGATTCAGATCCTAATTCCAGCAATCCTGTGCTCCCCCAGTTGTCCAAAGTGATCACGAAGGATGTCTGGATTGACCGGATCTGGGACTTCCTTGTCTCCAACACCCGTCCTCCTGACCTCTCTGATTTAGATTATCAATCCTTTGTCAATACTGCTACTCATTTCTTCGTTCTCAACGACTCTCTGTACCATCGAGAACTCCATGGACATCACCAGCTCATTGTTCTGCTCAGATGACGATATGGACTTATTAAAGAGGCTCATGATGACCTCAGACACAAAGGTGTCTTCTCCATCCATTTGCATTTACTCTTGTGCTTCTGGTGGCCTATGTTGGTCAACAACGTCAAGTGGTACATCAAAACCTGCCACGAGTGTCAAATCCGGCAGACCCAAAAACTTCACATACCACCGACTGTCCCAATGGTCAGTGGTCTTTTTCACAAGGCCCATATCGATACAATGGTGATGCCATGATCAGGTGGTTACCATTTCATCGTTCAAGCCCAGTGTGCACTCACTGTATATCCAGAATAGCATATGCTCTGGTTGGAGAACACATCCTCTCTCGCTTCTTTCATTTTTGAAGATATTCTTTGCCATTGGGGAGCTATATCCAAGCTCGTTACTGACAATGGTCCCACTTTTATCCAAGCTCTTGACATTCTTGCAGACTGATATGGAATCTGGCATATCTGGATTTCTCCCTACAACTCACAGGCAAATGGCGTGGTTGAATGGCGTCACTACGATGTCCAGGAGGCCATCGTCAAAAGTACCCTGGGAGGGGAGGTGTGCTGGCCATTAACCACGCACTCCGTTTTTTGGGCAGAATGAGTTACTATCTTGAAATCAACTGGACTCTCGCCCTATTTCATGGTATATGGCATCGAGCCGCTCTTTCCTTTTGATCTCATCAAAGCTACATTTCTTGTACCCGCACCCGACACTGACCCTCAATCTAGATCCTCCCTGATCACTTGGTGCGCACACCAACTCCAAAAGCAACAGGAGGACATTCAAAATATCTGTCAAAATGTCCTTCACTCCCAGTTCGTGTCCTTGAAGCAATTCGAGGCACACTTCAAGAACCATATCAAAGCTCAAGCATTCAACCAAGGTGACCTCGTCTTGGTCTGGAATACCCAGATCAAGAAGGAGTTAAACTGGAAGACGAAGCCACACTACCTCGGTCCAATGGTGGTCCTTTGCAGGACTACTGGAGAATCATACCTGCTGGCCGAGTTGGATGGTTCCATTTCAAAACTACATTATGCTGCGTTTCGATTACTTCCTTATTTCCCCAGAACCAAGATCTCCATTCTGGTCACGGACCTAACTGGATTGGATGATAACGAACTCGATGAGTTCGACACAGAAGATGACGTACAAGATGAGGATGGAGAGGTCATCAACGACTAATCCAACAAGGACCTCATCTATCCTTCGTTTCATTTCGCTTTGAACTATCTGCTACGTATCCGTTTCAATCCCGGGTTTAGTCTGGTGTATCCGTTTCTATCCCGGTTTTCGTCCAGTGTCTCAATATCTCTTGATGTCACTGAAAAACAAGAAAAACAGACAACAATATCGTTTATACTCTCTTTATCTTGTCTCATCCTCTACAAAATAAAACATAAAAGGACTACTATGAAACCAAAAGACAAAATAGACAAAAAGCTCAAACAAAGATCATATGTAAATTCACACTCTAGATGTCTCGATGAACTTGTTACTTACTCATTTTTGTTTTGAATGCACGAACGAGACACGTGCCCCTTACATATTTTATTTCTTGAGATCCAGTATTGTTCCGCGCAATCCAGTATCAGTCGTCTTGGGATTCATGCAGGAAAAGTTGCAGAAAGAAGTCAAAGAAGACAAGATGAGTGGAAACTCACAAGACGGTGTCGTTGGCTTCATCACTTGCTTATAAACTCCTTACCTTTCTTTTACTTATCATACTTCTTCTTACTTAGGGATCCACCGGATTAGACATGGACATGTGACTGGATTACAAGTACACAACGCCAGGACTACATACACGACTCAGACTACTTCCCTCACATCCCCAGAGCCGCCTTGATTAGCACTAGGTCCACCATCTGGTCCGCCACCTCTGCCTCCATCTCCACCATCTCTGCTTCAGCCACCTTGATCCGTGCTTGAGTCTTCTGGATCTTTGCCTCGAGTCACTTTGTCGCATGTACTCCGGCTTCAACCACCTGGTTGGCCACTTGAGACCTTGGTGCTGGTTTGGACAGCCCTGCCTTCTCTGGCGCTGCGTCCTCCTCCTCCTCCTCTTCTTCCGAATTGTCCAAGACGATCATGTCACAACACGTGCGCACCGGACGAGCTACTGACATGTGAGAAAACCTTTGAGACAACTAAATAATGATGTACCTGGAACCTTTCCCTTCCCCTTCTTATCCAATGCCCCAGCATCTTCAACTTTTGTGCCACACGACCGACCCATTGACTTACTGCACTTGGCCTTCAGCTTCGTGCATTGGTTGCATGTCTGGTTTTCCGGACCTCGACATGGCTTGGTACGACCCACGCACACACCACATGGTACCTTGTACGTCACCATGCGAGGACTGGACGCAGCCTTTTTAGTCGGACGGGTCTCTTCTTTATTGCACTCGTCCTCGTTGTCTTCAATCGCACGCCCACGCTATGGATGGTTAGTCACCATACATGTCAAGTCGCTCACACTCACCTTGGCCCTCACCAGTATCTGGATGAACACTGTCGGCTTTCATGGACAGGAGTCATCTCCAGATGTCGCAGTTGTGGTTGTTGGCGCAACAGCTGGGGCATTATTGGACTTTTCGCCGCCATCTTCAACTGTCGGATCAGTCATGCCAGCAGGTTCTTCTTCGTCATGCTCTGTTGCTTTGCAATCCGCTCACTCTTGCTCAGCCCTTTCTGCTTCCTCCCATTCAATCCACTCTTACTCGACACGCTCGTGCTCCTCGCGTTTGCGTTCCTCCGCTTGCTCACGACAAAACTTGGCATTGGCATTTCACTTCTCAACTAATGATTGTAGTTGCTCCATTGTCTCAGCAACATGTCCTTCGATGCGAGGTTCAAGTCTGACCTCGCATGCGCCCTTGAGGCTACTGAGGAGTTCGTTCTGGTTATGACGTTAGTTGCACACAGGAGCGACGAGTGAGGCACGCACCAATCCACCATTCCACTCCTTAATCCAACCCTCCTGCTCCTCCTGCAACGTCTCCCAATCGTCTGGTATGACCTCTGCAATGACGAGAATCTTCTCGTGTGCGGCCATCAACTTCATGTGGGTGAGCGTCTTTGGGTCATCCTTGGCGAGTGGTTTGGTGAACGCAAGAATGTCTGAGAAGG
Organism: Boletus austroedulis; assembly: GCA_038089435.1. Classification (NCBI taxonomy): domain Eukaryota; kingdom Fungi; phylum Basidiomycota; class Agaricomycetes; order Boletales; family Boletaceae; genus Boletus; species Boletus austroedulis. The sequence continues at coordinate 6,866 of JBBPKX010000284.1, read as the reverse complement.
ACGACATGGAGAAGAGGAGGTGAAAGTTGAAGAGAAGAAGAGATGTGGATGGAACTTAGCGAAATGTGGATGCATCGCGATTCAAGGTCTGCATGTAGCCAAGTCACATGACTGACTGGGGACAGTCAGTATCTAAGTCCCCCACAGATGTGGGAAACCACAGTTCCTTACGTTCATAGCCAGTCACCGAGCCCACTTCCTGGTCATCAATGGTCGTCCTCAACCGTCATACAAGCAGTCCATCGTGTTCCATGTCCATCCAGTCAAGATCCATCTCTATCCGTATGTATCCGTGTTTATATCCAATTATCCATGTTATCCATCTGTAGTCGGACTCACCGGACAGCGTTTTTACCTTGTGGTCAGTGTTTGTTCATCTCATTTAACCTTTTATGAGTTTGTTTGGCATCAGGGAACTTGGAGAAAGACATAGAGATTGAGATTTATCTTGTTGTTGCCTTATTTCTTTTTAGCTACATTGTGGCGTTAGGATCCGCATTGTAGAAGTCCTGGGAATGCCCAGACTATAAAGTCTTGTGTAGGGATCTTGAATCTCATCTTGTGCTTGTCTGCCTCGATCACCCTCATCTCGAGTCTCTTGCCACCTCGTCATCATCGTTTTCGTCGTCGTCATCACATCCAGTCCTCATCCTAGACCAGATATACCGCATTTGAACCAGATGCAGTCCGGATTCCTCGATTCGTATGCCTGGCATAGTTGAGCCACCCCTTCTCAACCTATTCAACCTGCATGAACCCCTTGGGATGAGTCCTACACTCACTCCTGCCTTCTATCCCCTTTTTCTTACTTGATCTCCTGGTCGAGTCCAACCCATTTTATATTTCTTCAGTGCTACCAGTTTGGTGCATCGTGGCTTTCTTTTCATCTTTTTGTTTCTCATGGAAAGCTGCGAGATGCTGATCTGAGCCACAGGTCCAGCACAAATGCTTCGGTCTATCGCCTCAGGGAGGGCGACTCCCTTGTCTGCGTCCTCTTCCTCTGGCCTGTGATGTCACAGCCATTGCTTCATCGCGGTCTCTGCCATTGTTGCGGTGTGCATACTTGATTTTCTGGCAATCTGATTCTTCACTAATCAATGAGATCAGGGTTTTGGGTTTGATCGTCTTTGTCGATGCATATAGATGTCCTGCAGCAAGTTGGCTTGAGGCGAAGTTGGAGAGGAAGTTGGGAAGAGATCAGATGATGGTTGAGTGGTAATCCTTTTCATCAATGTCGATGCCAACCAATGCTAACTCTTCTCGCTTCGTCCGTAGCTCATCTAGAAATTGACGGACGTCTCCACCTCTTGACATTTTCATTTCAAGAAACTGGGTGCACAGCTTGGTCTGTGTGTAAGTTCCTTTGTCTGTGTATTCGCGTACGATCTCTGACCACATTATCTCAACAGTGGCCAGCTTGCAAATCTTCAATGCAGTTGAGTCTGGGATGTGTTGGATGAGTAGATGTTTGGATATACCCTCATTGTTCTTCCATTTGGTTAATTCCTCTGTCTGGGTGGCCGTTAGAGGGGTGGTATATGATGGTTGTGTGGCAGTCCCATTGAAGTGACTCCACATGCCTTTGGCCTTGATGGCTACCTGGAAACGGAAATTGAAGATGGCCCAGTTCATACCCTTGGCATCGAGCTTGGGCATGTTGCTCAGAAGTGTGTTGGTTGTAATGGGAGAGTTGGATGACATAACAGATCAATCGGCAGGTTAAAGTGTTTCGTTTATAGCAACAAGGCAGGGCTTATAACCTGTGAAAATATAAGCTGGGCAATAGCAGAACACAGACTAAGGAGATGCTCAGTCGTTTGTGGGGCAGATGGACTAAGGTGATATTTACCTAAGGAGATGCTAAGTACAGGTAAGTACAGGTCTGGTATTGTGATATAAGTGAAGGAGCTTACCTCAGTCATTTGTGGGGCAGATGGACTGAGGTGGCAACTACAAAAAGGGCATGTTTAAGTATTCGTAGATACAAAAGAGCTAGCTAAAGGGGTAAAAACAGAATGTAGGGTCAACTAAATACAAGATGGAATGTATCACGTCTGAAATAACGTGTAAGGTGTCTAAGGGTATCGGGCTGTGTGCATGTCGTATGGGATGGTGTCTGGAGCTATATTGTGTGATTCATGTAATGTATCCATATGTGATCAGCGGCACACACACTTGCACATTCCGACAAGTCCTTATCCTCCCCTTAATAAGGGAGTGTTGATGACTAGAAGTGGAATAGAAGTGGCCAGGGGTGGATGTCCTAGAGCAAGGAGATCCAGAAAGGCACAGAAATGGTGCAAGGTGAACTAGAGGTGCCATATTTGAAGTGACAGATGGTGAAGTCCAGAGGTGTGAAGTCCGGAGGTCCAGAGATGAGATCTACTGTCAATGATCTAGAAAATAGTGATGGACAGAGGGTGGAATCCTGGAAGGGAATCCTGGAGCATAGTGACAGGTGCAGATAGAAGGTGAAAACATAAAAAACAGGGTTAGAAAAGAGGGGGAAACCATCCTGATGGGATCTTCAACTGGACTTGAAAACTCCAGAGTGGAGGCAATAGAGCAATTCAGGAAGAAGGAGATGAAACTGAGAGGACCAAGTGCAGCCCAAGAACTGTATAATGCAGCAAATGTACATGGCTGGGTGGCATTGCAGTCCAGGGGGATTTTCAGAGGCGTTTCTGAAGTGTGCATGAAAGTATGAGTGTGCACAAAGCACAGGTGTACCATAAAGATACCAGAGGTGATGGTGAGATGGAGTTGGGACTGGAGCTGTCACAATGACGCTGGTACCAGTGTCTCAGTGTCGGACTGATGTCAGGGGGTTGGCATTTTGTTTGCAGGAGTTTGGAAGGTTATGCTGCTCATAACTCAATCACTCAACGGAGTGTAAAGTGGGTGAGTCAGCAAGGTCTGAAGACAAGGCTGCATCTAAAATCCAACGAGGGGTGACCAAAGAAGGTCCAGAGGTGGAGTTGCCTATGAGGAAAACAGAAACAGAGATAGAGGATCAGCAGGTGTCAGAAATAGGGGATGGGATGGGGTGTTCTGTCAGGTAGTTGACAGTGTGGCAGAACAAGTGGCTGAGAAGCTGGAATGAAGTGATCATGTTAGTCTGGAGATACTCCAGACGGAGTACTGGACATAGGTGGGGACATGAAGGATGCTTCGAGGAGTGAACAGAGGTGGTCAAGAAGACCAGAAGTGAAGTCAACTACATTGTGTGAACTCTGGAAAGGAGCTCAAGCACATGCAGGACAACAGGGATAGACTGGGGGAATGGAAAGAAGATCTTTGTGAAAACTCTGGGAGAGCAGTGATCTTCAGTAGAGTGGAACGAGCAGAACAAGCTCATCCAAGGGTGTCTGAGGTTGACAAAGACCATATGTGTGAATGCACGAAGTTTGGTGTTGGAGCTTGATCTTTATGTCGGAGTTCATTAGATAGTATTGTGAAAGGCCAGACTCAACAGAGTACGTCGGCAACAACACAATCATTGAACAGGAGCACATGAAAACCAGTGGAACAGAACAGGGAGTACAGAGAGATGCCAAGAAACAAAGGTGAGAAGGACCAAAGTCCAACTCGAGGGTAATCTATCTCAAAGACAAGTTGAGGACAGAGGAATGGAGGTAAGGGGTGGACTTGTGACAAAGACAAAGTCTGGAGATGAACATGATGTCTGGAATATCACAAAGACGTCCATAACCATGAACACCTAAGAACCCTCAAAGGGACAGAGAGTGGAGGTAGGGTGGACTATCACCAGGATAGTCCGGAAAGTGTTCACAATGCTAGGAGAGCTGGCCAGGCAAGTCCAACACTGAGAAACACTACAGAGGGGATTGGAGTTACTGAAGGAATGGAGGTTGTTGAGTAGACATGATGAAGACAGAAAATGTGAGTGAAACGACTGGCAAGTTTAGTTCGAATATACTGTCAGGGGCTGTCTTCTCCTTCTCCTGGACTTAAGTCTGATGGAGGTCCGGAGGATAGGGGCTATTTCTGGGACTTGCAAATGAAGTCCAGAATTGGTCGAGCTGAAGATCATAGATCTGGAGGGTTGAACTGGAACAGAGCAGAGGGGGTGAGGACATTGGCACAGGACTTATGTGTCACGCCCTTGCTAGTATTCAATCCTTGTATTTCAGAGATGATGGAGATGAGGGATGTTTGAGGGGACTTCAAGTCCAGAGGAGGAGTGTCATAGGAGGATCAAAGACATCAAGGATATATAATGACATACAATAACATATAATATTCAAACTAAAAAATACAGGAGGAAATATGGAGGTTTATATACAAAGTCCTATGGCATCTGAAGTAAGTCTGGATTGGAGATGACTAAGGAGGAAGGGCAATGTACATAGGGTTTGTAAGACAGAATGGAGAATGTACAAACCAACAACATAGCCTGAATAAGCAAGAGGGTCGGAAGACAGAATATACTGAATGTCCAGAAGGCTATGTAACATAGAATGGAAAGATGACAAGAATGGAACTAGAACAAAAAGGGAAATACTATAAACAAAAGTCCAAAGGGGTGGAGGTATCTCCATAGCAAGTCCAGATGGGTTGAGGGACCGAAATGGAACTCCTGGTGGAGGATCCAATGGAGGAGACCGGAGTTCAATGGGGCTAGTTGGAGATGGTCAGAACAGGGGTTGACATGGTACATGACAGTCAGTAATAGTGACAATCAAGTTGAAACCCTTGTCCACAGGAAGAGGCCCAACAAAGTCAATGATGATGGAGTCACCATGAAAAGCTGATCTAAAAGAAAAAGCAGCCCATCATGTTTTCTAAGGTTAGGGAACTCACCAGCATACTGAATAAATGCTAATAGTAAGGGTCTTCAAGGTAACCCTATGGGATATCTTGGATCAGGAAGTGGTCCACAGTGACTGTTAACTGCCTAGGGTGGTTAGATGAAGTGTCAAGTGAAATATGCAATGAAGGATGTTCTGCAAGGATTGCTGCAATTTTCAATACTGCACTATTGAGTCAAAACCATGGTAGCTTGACCAGAGTTATCAGTAAACAGAAACCAGTGCAAGTTGTTGTCTGGAATTGAGGCAGAAGCCTGGATTGCTAGACATTCATGGATGTTCCAGATTAGTGTTTCTCATTTGGTAATCTCACACTTGAACCCTTGTAGAGTAAGTGTGGGGACAAACAAAAGTCTGTGTGCTGCTTTTAGAGCATATCAAACTCATTCTATAACTAAAGGAAAAAGTTCCTTCAGGTGGATGATAACCTTCCCAGGTCCATGCATACCATACCTCTGGCACTCTGATACAACCAGTTGGTGATAATCATGTGGTTCTCATTGCCAAAGCAAATCATGGAGGAAAAAGAACTTGGTGGTGGAATTGAGGAACACTTGGAATTCCATATCTGTGAGGTCAATGGATTGTTCTTTTGTTTCAAGGAAAGTCTGGATATGACAGATATGATCTTTCTTTGCTAGGGCCTTTGCAGACCAAGGGATGGAAGGTTTGGCCAGAGTAACATCTAAGTCTGTTGAAGAAACAGAGAAAACTGAATAATATGTAAGGAGGGAAATGGGTTGTTTGAAGGTGGAAACAATAGAATTAGAAGACAGAGAGACATACAGAGGCAAAATGCTGTGCACAAGAAGTCCAATACAGAAACTGGTTGAAACAAAAGAAGGTATCTGGTTGTTAAAGAGAGTGATAGCAAAGGAATATGACTTGTCTATCCAATCCTCTAAGTCTCCATCCTCAGGTGGAGGACATCAAGAAAGTCCATCCAGACCTGTATGCCAATTGGTGAAAATGTGATGAAGCTCAAAATGGAATAAAAGAATTCCAACAATCCATTGGTTGATGGTTGTGTTTGGTTGTAGGTCAGGGTTATTGATCATACCCTTGACATACTTTGTGTCCATCTCTATGACCAAGTTAGAAACTCTGAAAATAAAAACATGAACAAAGTGGAGGGCTCAGAATAGTTTGTAAAGCTTGAGCTTCACCTGGGAGTAGTGACTCTCCATAATGGTGAGACTAATGGAACTGAATCAGTTCAGATAGCATTTGCCATCCTCACCTTCCTGTGATAAAATAAAACTGACCACAATGGCCAAGGTGTCCACAGCAAAAATGACCTCTCAACCAGACTTGTAGTCCAAGTGGTGAAGAGTCAGAAATTGGATGACTTCACCCTTGAGACAAGCCATAGCCTCTCACTGAGCATTGCCCCATTTGAAAAGGGCATCATTGCATATTAGATCAACAAGTGGATGAGCAATGGAAGCAAAATTGCAAATAAAAATATGAATCACTCCATAGATTCCAAGGAACCCATAGACTTGTGAGATGGTTTTGCATTCCAGCCAATCCTTGATCTTCTGGACCTTGGCTTTGTGTGGAATACATCTGTTGGCAGTACACTTGTATCCAATGATAGTAGTATCTGGAGTGGCAAGCACAAACTTTTTGGTGGAGACTGTAGTGTTGATGTTTTGGAGTTACAATAAAATGTGGTGAATAATGACAAGATGATTTCAAATAAATTTCTGAATCCCTGGGTTTTCTAGATGGATTTCATTAAGACCTGTCCAGATGTTAGTACCAGGTCTTCTCAAACTTGACTGGAATGTTATCAATGAATGGCATGGTATGGTGGGAAATTTCCTCTTGTAAGATGAACACCATATTGGCTTGGTAAATCTGTATGGCATTAGTATAATCCATCAGAAGAGTAGTGAGATGATGATGTCTGAGTAGACTATTAAATGTTGTCATGTCCCTTGAGTCCACATGCAGCAGCCATTGATCATAACTGGCAAATAGATTCATCATGCCATAGACCACATATCCACCAAACAACTTGGCAAGATG
>JBBPKX010000283.1:0-19327 GCA_038089435.1 Boletus austroedulis | reverse complement strand
CCATGTACGGGTTTCATACCATCCGAGGCCTGATAACCAACCCTTACCATCAGTGTTGTTACGATTGAGGGAAACAAAATAGCCTACATCTAGAATAGGTTAAAAGGGCGAATCGAGCGGTTAGTTCCCTTTTTGCGGTGAACAAGGAAGCCTCTCACTCCTGCAAATCGGATTCAGCGGGACACCATGTGGAGAATTGAATCGGTAGCTCACTTTCGGACTCCAAATCAGGTTAATCGTATCTGCGTTTGTTAGTAAGGCTGCAATGAAGCGGATGGCACAAACCCTTACAAAAGATTGTGTCCCTGGAATCTAGTTAGTTCGACCGAGTCCTTCGTGAGCGTTGCTGACCCACAGCGTCAAGAAAAAGCCCAGGTATCGCACGATCGCGTACAATAACGTGATCAGATTCCAGTCTCTAATCTTTGCAGGTATTAGCACAACAGAAGATCAACACAGATATCAATTACCCAGATAAGATCGACCTCACCGACGTCCGTTAGTAAATTCAACAATTGGGCAAGCAGAAGAACTCACCTCATCCCCGAGTAGGATCACTAAACACAACATGCAGCAGACATGCTTGGATATAAGTAGAAATTTAGCACGGACAATTCTAGACATACGATAATCATATAATAATGCAGCAGCAGATGCAACTGCAAATTGAAGATAGATTCAGGGTACGCGATCATCGAGGGTAGTAGGCAAAGGGATGACCAACCTTGGCAGAATCCAAATTGTTGGAGGTACAAAAGCTCGCTGTACAAGGCCTCGTTGGCAGACATCCTGGGTGGGTGACTCGAACACGAGAGGCTTGACACCCAATTTAAATCTTCTCTATCGATTGACGCCAGAACACGTGATTCCATACAGCATTTCTTATCAGAGTAAGAAATTCCACGAGCGTTAAGTTTTTTGTGGCTGAAAATAGTCAGGGCACTCGCTGGCAGTGCAGTGTCGCACTGCCAGCGTCGGAGAAACCCGTAATTAAGGGAGTAAAAAAGTCCACGTTCAACGCTGAACGTTACAAGGCGCTCGATGGAGCAAGACAAATATGGAATATACCTTGTTCTTTGCTTGGACACCATGAGCTTATCTCTGATTCACGGAGTCGGATTGGTACGAAAATCATCACACGGATCACCCAAATGAAACCGACCGGCCGCCATACATGGTGTTGTGACAAACAAATCCATCAGTAACACGGGTTTTCCCTGGAATAAATAAACAATAGACACCTTGACAGACATTTCAAGCTGACCAAACGCATGCCATGCGTTTGGTCATATCCTAGTACGGGGTCCATAAGTCGTATGGAGCCGTGCATGTACCCAACTCCTCGCAAAGCACAAACCTCCCCTCCCCCTTAACACTCCCACAACGAATACCGCTGTGGCCATGATATTTTTGGCTTTGAACCTACATGCTCCACGGTGGAACGAGGTACCTATAACCATGGCGACTCTAGACGGTCCATCGACGGACTGCCTTACCCACAGGATCGTAGTATCTGGAACCAGATTTCTTGTAGGCCGGTGTGTTATTTACATGCACAGCCCTCAAAACACAAATGACACAAACTGACAGAGACCGATGGAGCAAAACCGATGAGTCGACTAACGATTTTGAGTCACACTAGTTTTGCAACACATGCAGCCCGCCAATACCATGTCGTGTGTCATATCATAGTAGTCAAAACGCCAACGGTTTCAAAACTTGGTATCATTATCCTCTGCCCGCTGTCAGCTCGTCCACCTTCGTACTATCGCCCCGAGACAGATGAACGCCATGCCTTCCCTCGGACAAAGTAAGACCACCGCAAAGACAGAGTCTCTCCAATAGATCGAAGCAGAGACAGATCGAAGATGTGATCGGGGTACATTCTGAGAAGATTGGTCAAACGGACGGACGAACTTGGAAATCGCAAGGGTGCATTCGAGAACGGAATTGCCAGTGCCATGGCGATGGCGACTCAGTGATATGACACGTTAGGTCGTTGTTCCCGAACGTATCCGCTGATGTAACGACATTCATATGTTGGTACCATGACACCCGAACTTGGCTATACTATGCCTTCCATCTCGTGCGGGAACCTTTGAACAAGCCTGAGCGCTTCAAGGTGCCATATGTTATGAACACCCTCATAATGCTGCGCTTTCCGCAAGTCTTTCGCGCCTTGGCCATTTGCCCATCGTCACTGGGCTTGAACGTTTGAACCATGCAGACTGAGAACTCCCACGCCATGGCACCCATCGAACTCTATCACCTTGTCAGCGGATTAGTCGCCTCCGTAACTTGTAGGACGGTAGCTGCTAATTGTCACCAACGTCAAGGCCAGGTGCCAAACGGTAGACAAGTGATAAACCCCACGAAAAGAATCCAGAGCTGTACCAGCCTCTCCTCAACAACGACACAAACACACCCCGGTGTGCAATCAATGATGATCGAGGTAGCGATGATGTCAGCCTGGAAGACTCAAAACGAACCTGTTAGTTCCTGGAATGACCCGAGAGTACACCAAAGGATCGCTTAATTTCCACTAGAGCCAGACGAACTAGCCTTGTGTCGAGCGAGGATATAGAGCTGACCATATGTAAGGCCATTTGCCCATGCCAAGGATAGTACAGGACATCAATGCACCAAACGCCTGCGCATTGAGTGCGCTGGGGGACAATTGATAACGGATGATGCAGCGGAGATAGCGTACCGCGACTAGTCGAAATGGGCGGCGAAGTGGAATAGCAGCAACATCCTTAGGGTAAGCCCCCAATTGTTACTTTCATAGTCTTGATGCGCAAGGCGGGTCCGACAGACTGAGCGAACAGGCTTTGCCGAGCGGTGTTTGAAAATCATGTGAACCAATCGACCTATAGACCAAATTTGCCAGACCACGGTCTGCTAATGATCGACTACTTCCCTTGCCTCAGCGACCTCAACGTAGAGGGCCTGTCTGTGCTTTACTATGAGGCAGTGACACGCCACAGCATGCACTCGAATCCAAGCAAGCTGCCAAGGCAAAAGCCGGAGGGGTAAGCACAGGCTCAGGGAATGTGGATGCTGCAAATATAGATGAACCGTGACCAGAGGAAGAGGACGAAACCGCTCCCATCCCAGTGGGATCACGGGCTGATGACAACCGAGTGCTCGTTCCAATTTCGTTTTGGTTTCACTTTTCCATGTGCAGAGAATTACAGTCAAGACTCGTATGTCCTGTGCCACGCCGGAAACACACCTTTTAAACGTACGTGATCCAGTTCTTACAACGGGTCCACATCCGAGTTAGGTCCATTAGCACGCTACGTACCCTCCGAGTTTGGACCCGGATCATGGAGATGGTCTAGCATCGACACTCGTCGCATTCGTCTTCACAATGTGACATTCTAATACTCGTACCGGTAATACGAGAGGTAACATACCCAGCATTTTCGTTTACTCCATCGTCTGATTCGTCGCCTTCCTCCGATCCTGAATCAGGACGTTTCATGGATCTTTGTTGTTTTCGTTGCCAACTCGTCCGCGCCTACACTGTCTACGATCACAGCGGTTCCTGTAATGCTTGTGCACCATTCACTCTCCGCCTGAACGGTGATAACCAGAAAGTTGGTTGTTTGTGGAGTTTATCAGCGTGCCTCACATTCCATTGTCGTCGATCTCTCGTTACATCCTTTTACTACTACACATTTCATCATACTGATAGAGCAGAAATTGTCAAGGGTGTAGTTTCAGCAACTCGTCGTCAGGTGATTCTTAGTTACCTGTTGCTGTCACACAAAATCATACTTTCAGCCTCAAAGTTTAGTGGATCTATCTAATGCTCCCTAGCCAGAATGGCAAGGAGTACAGAGGGCGGTGGTAGGGAAGCATTAGTGGTTTAACTCCCTTCTCCGTGGGCACCAACGAATGTTGCCAGAGAACTATTACCAATCAATAGTGCTGTCATTACCAAGCCAAGTATCATAACAAGTATTACCATTGAGATTTTGTAAGATATCACTCCAGCAAATGCTCCACAACAGTCCACGTCGATGGTGGCACGACCAAAGGGTATTTTTCCCGCCCCCAAGATGGGGGAACTACCCTTGAACAGCTTTGGGAGCAACTTCACTAGCGGAGGAGGCTTCGCGAGAAGCATCCAAAGCTGCGCCAGTCTCTGAGGTCACGGATCCAGTGGCCTTGTCGATGGCATTCTCAATATAACCGGGGGTTGGCAGAGGGAGATTGCGGGCGTCTTTCTCGCGGGAAGCAATACACCCGTCATTGGACGCCGAAACGGTAAAGCCATTCTTGCAAGTGCGGACGTAGCACTTGCGATCCACACACGAAACCTCATCGACGTTGGGAATATTATGGCAATTGAGTCCACCCGTCGAAGAGCTACCGAAAGGAGAGGCTTTGACGCAACCACCGCCTGATGATATCACGAATGGTAAGGATAGGGTATCAACATCGAATGAAAGGACATACAAGTGTACGAATCCGACGTGACATCGGTGCATTTGAATGCTTCACCCCATTTTGCATCGGGGACACCACACATGGTGAGACCCTTGGCGCACTTGGGTTCATGTTCGCGGCGCGAAGGGGGAGGCTTCGTAGCACAGTCCGAGAATTGACCACATTTACCGTTGCACTCCAGGTGGGGAGGAGGGCACACACATGAAGAAGGATGGTTCGCAGGCATGGCCCAGAAACCGTCTGTGCATATGAAACCACACACGTTGCTAGCGGTGACCGCGTGTCTGGCATGGGGCGGATAGGAACACTCCTCGCCAGCACTCTTGATCTATGCAAGGTCTGTGTCAGTATCCAGCATATCGGACCCGAACCCATGTACCAATTCAATGACTTTGGATTCAACCCTGTCAACACCGACAACCTTGGCAGCGGATTCCGTGATGTCATAGTGACCGACAAATGATGAAACATGTGAGACACAGAGCCCGATGTTGATACGGCCAGCGTTGTATGGTTTGCCTGCATTGAGTCAGAACTCCACACTGTAGAAGGTAGGAAAGATGTCTCACTGTCAGGATATGCATTGGGAAACACAAGGTCGACGTCGAGATTCGCGCAAATGTCGGTGTCTACGCCGCGCTTGAGTGGTGAATGAGCGAATGCGGTAGAAGCTACGAGCAAAGGAGCGGTGACAAGAACGAGTGATCTCATGATGCTGAACGATGTAAGGAACGTGTATACGGGTATCGAGAAAGAAGGAAGGAATTTTTTTCAGGAAAACTCGAGCTGGCGAACCCTCGTCAGTCTTTATACAGCTCGGATCGGTTAATGATCTTTCACCTTGTCACATTACTTGTTTTTTTACGGTGATTTGAATGGACCCTTGGAAAAATCACAATGTATGACGTTATATTGGCAGGACCCACCTTGGTCCTTGGTCCTGGCTCCAGCGGGAGACTGCTAACGGTGTCATATTCAGGATGGCCAAAGATAGTTTATTAAGCACTAGGTGCGTTTGGAACAGAATTAAACTTTGTCATGCCATGTCAGTCATTCGGAACACCACGGAAGAAGACCAAGATTACGTTATCTTCGACAGTCACATTCGTCACTCAAGGTGACACTGCAAACGTTCAATGCTAAGTATTCCAAATCACTATTTGGTTTACCCGATGGATTTCGTTCAAAGTACTGTGTCGTTGAGGCAAATCTTGCCGTTCCCTCACGGACAGCTGTGTCAGCTATGGAGAGAAACCCAGCGAACTTGAAGGAAAGCCAGCGCCAACGAACCGTCAACTCGCTACGTCATCGTTTGAGCGTGCCTTTCCTTTGCCCCGAGCGACGTCCAAGATCGAGAATACCAATATCGGATCATCGATGGGAGTGCGTTCCAAGTTTTCTGGCATACAAGTTGTCACATTTGTGCGTCATATGCCCCGTTTCAAACCGGAACAGTTTTGTTTCGGCCACACGTCCGTGCCACCGGTATGCCAGGATGTTTGGACGAGGTGGGGCGCCTGATTTCGTGGAGAGGGGACACCGCGGCAACCTGCATGGTCTCGTCCAGTTGGTACCGTCATTTAGGTGATCGTCCGATGGCGATGCTCGGAAATAAGGATCCTTTATTACTAGGTGTTCGTCGAAAGTATAAGAGTTTTCTTCAGCGCACTATTATTTATGATACGACTTTGAGTTTTCTGTGGGTATTCCATTAATGCCGTATTGTTGTATTACCGCACTCGGTCAACCAGCCGTCCGTCGATCCGCGAAATAAAGGTGCACATCTGTTATGTATTCCAACAGGCCAAATTCAAATAGGGACCCCTGCAGAAATGTATAAATTCCCTGATCCAGCAGACCGCCTCTCAGGTCGCCCCTCCGCCTCTGATCATATCCGTCGCCGTCGCACTCTCTCCTACAAATCCGCTCCTTCGCGATGACATTGCTCAGTCACGGCCTGCCTCATTATTCGTCCATGCACCCCCCAACGTTTGACGTTTCTGACGGTCCACACCCGTCCTCTTTCGATGCCTCGTCGTGCGAACTGATCAACAATTCCCGATCGACCATCGCTATGGATCAGGGGGATACCTATAGAACCTCCCTCCATGGTGCATGGCTCCACGCTGCCGCATCCTTCGACGTGGCTCTGGCATACGACTACGCTCGACATACCTATGGACGCAGCCTCGGAATGGATGGCATGGACTTTCCGACTGCTCCGTCAGCCCATGATTGTTGTATGAACTCGCCCCATATACTTTGGTGCCCTCAGCCCCATTCCAGCAGTGGAACAGAATCATTTCTACCGTATCTCGAGAAGCGCTGCGTTGCACTCACCTTCGACGATTGTGAAGTCGACGATTTGGTACGGAATTTGGTCATACGTCCCTCCGAGCCCTGTGCCAACGTCGTGTGTGAGTTTGACTTTTCTTCCACTTGGGGTCTGTTAGCTAACGAAGGTATAATGTAGACAGTGGCAAATCAACTCGACGAACGGGGAAGAGCCGGGAATTGCTGGAGTTCAAGAGGATGGCAAGGATAGCCTGCGGAGGCTGGTCTACTGGACATTGAGTGACTTGGAATCACCAGGTGGTCCTGAGCTTCTGGATCTTGCCGGTGACGACCCCGAGCTGCTTAACTTTGCGGTAAGCCTTGGAAGTATACCCCAAGTTTAAGCAGCTCGGGGTCGTCCGGGCCCTCGGATTAGCCAGCTTCTGGTTCTATTTTTCAAACTCTTTTTTCCTTTGTTCGATTGGAGACGCTACTGTACATTCGTTTAACATTGTCACTTCATTGCAATCGCACTGCTGGGCTCGCGCACCGCGCACTTGTCCGGGCCAGGTCGGCGCTCCCTGCTACGGTATCTCGCAACACAGCTGGACGCCCGTCGAGTCTTGTCAACCCCTCAGTGACCGGTCCCGGGCCAGACCAACATCACAAAGGATATCCGCAGTGTAATCGGTACATACTTTGACCATGAACCCGACTGGAGGGCTCTCGGCCATGTCCCCGAGTAGCAAGTACGACGGACCGCTCAGGCGTACGCCCTCGAGTCGGGCAGTGACACGACGATGGGGTTCGGATCATGAGGACATGTTTACCGTTCGAAGACGGTCTCAAATGAAAGCATGACTCATCTTTAGTTTGGTTTGGTGACCGACAAAGAGAAGATCGGAGCATTACGGAATTTGGACGCTATTTGTGTCCGCATTGCTTTCCGCACTATCCCGAACCGATCCACAACGGAGAGTATATAAAAGTAAAACGAAAGCGGGATACATAGATCATCACACTCAAAAACAATCATGAAAGTCAACGTCTCCGAGCAGGAATGGAAGCACCTCGACGCCGCCGTCTTGCGTGGTGCCCTCGAAGGTGCTGTCGCCAGTGCCGCCGTCGCCGTTCCTGGCTTCTACTATTTGCACCGTCGATCGGCGTGGTACCGCTCGCTGCCACTGTCCCTGCGCGTCGCCGGCGTCGTCATGGTCGTTGCACCCTTGACGTCCATCCAAGCCGAACGACGGAGTCTGGAGTTTGACAGGAAACAATGGTGCGTTTCGTGCCTCGTCGTCCTATGGCATGACGCGCGCGCCAACCACTCCCCCCCCGCTCATTCCACCGCTAGGTCAGACTCTGGAAAACTAGAACTGGATCGGGCGGCAGCCGACCAAGAGGCGAGGTTCAATGCGCTGTCGACGACGGACAAGGCGCTCGATTGGGTGACGCGACATCAGTACTCGATCATTCTCGGGAGCTGGGCGCTCTCGATGGCGGTGGCGGGTGCGATCGTCGCCAGGGATAGGTACGTTGTGGGTGTCGTGCTCCTCTGGCAAACCCGTCTGATAGGTACTGGTATGACAGGTATTTAACGCTGCCACAAAAGGTGGGGTTTAACATGGTGTGCGTGGTAGCGTCGATGTGCTTACGAGATGGCTAGGCCGTGCAAGCCCGTATGTGGGCACAAGGGCTGACTATCGGTGTCCTCATCGCCGCAGGCGCCTTGACCCACAAGAATCGCCAAGAAGCTGCCGCCAATGGCATGCGACGAGTGAGTCTGGTCTACCTCGTGTGTTGGCTCACGCTCATAATGAGTTCCAGTCCGCCGCGGATCACTCATGGCAGACTTTCGTACGTGACACATTACCCATGTCTATGCGACTGCTAAACCCATGAATGCAGCTCGAAGAGCAACAGCGTGAACAAGAAGCTAGAAAAGTGACATTGAGTGTAGCATCAGCATGATACAAGTACGATTGGATTTAATACAATATTCCGCTGGTAATCGGCGCTAGGCCACTTACATAGATAGTATCGTATGTACCTACGGACTTAAAACTGCTCCTGAATAGCTTGAAAAACGAAGAACGTCCCGATGGAAAATGTAAAGCTGTCTGTGGGAAGACCGTTATCCATCACTTCGCCAATGGATGGCCTCGACTTCGCGAACAACATACTCATCCTCGCCCATCAGAGGGTCAGAGATGATTGGATATTTTGAACTTTCTCCTTCTCGTTCAACCTCGGTGTCCACCACGACCAGCACCAAAATAGGGTCATCCTCTTCGTCATCCTCTTCATCACTTTCTGATTTCGGGGAGTGAATGGTGATACTCCTGCCCCATGTTGCCCACCAGTCCTGTACGGCCTCGCGTGCGTCGAAACCATACACTTGAATGAACCCCGTATACATGCTGTAGACAGACTCGTCGTCTGGTTCTTCGTCCTGATGGCAAGTACGTTGGTCCCGTAAAAGTTGGTCGCGCTGCCGCCGGGCCGGTCCAGGAGGAATGGTGAAGATCTCCCGTTTACGCCGTACGTACCGTTGGACAGAGGCACAACGTGGTTGCCGGAGTTCTTCAAACGCATTCAAAAGGATGGGTGTCTGATGTCGTGTCATAGGAAGCGAGAAGAGGGTGGAAAGCGTCACGGCATCTTCAATGCCAGCACAGATATTGAGCGACCCGGTTGGCTTCATATAGACGTTATCGATCCGTGTCCTAAAGTTGGTGACGCTACTCACGATGATAGGATGGGCCGCTTCTCCGAGGAGCACAACCTTTCCACTCTCATGCACCCAATTGTCGAACGGCTCGTAGTGGGTAAAGATGTCCTTGCTGACTTGCTCGGACAGTTTCAGTAATTTCTGAGCGCTGATAATCAAGTGTCAGGTCGAGGATGGCGAATTTCAAATGGAGACTCACCGAGGTTCGAACAAGTCCGGCCTAAGCGAGTCGAAGCCCATTGGAAACTCTTGCCAATCATCCCCATCACGTATCGTAATGCTCATTACGAGGGCATAGTCGTGATTCGGTCCAGTCCCCTTCGTAAAACACCCAGATGAGAAACATCACGTCAAATTTAAAGGGAATCTCACAGTGAGTACGCCATGCATTGAACAGTCGTCTGCACACCATCCAGTCCACTGCGGATTCATGTCAGCCAACGACTTGCGTCACCGAACCAAATCGGACGTACAGTTTTCTTATCCAAAAGCGCTGCCAATTCTTCGTCTTTCCTGGCCGCGTCGGCGGGAACGAGCAGACTTGAGCTAGTGTTAAAAATAACCCGGCGACTCTTAGAGCGTTAAAACTCACTTGACGGTGAACCGGTTGTCGCGGTCTGGGACCGGGATCGAATTCTCGGTGACGACGGGACGAACGATACTGTCTGTACCGTCGGCGCCCACGATAACGTCTGCCGTCCAGCAACGGCCGTCCTCAGCGGTGACTGTCGCCCGCAATGGGTCCACCGAGACGATCTTGGTCCCAAAGAAAAGATCGACACCGGCATCCCGGGCAAGGTTGTAGAATATGGAAAACAATTCGCCGTACTGAACATACAGGACAGGTAAGCGTTCGTTCGCCGATGCGTCAATAAAACGCACCTGGACGCAACTGAAACCTGCCGGAAGCGACTCCATGACCTTGTCGCTGATGGTAATGAGGCCAAGTTCTTCACCCGTTTTCCCTGTACGCAAATCAGCAAGCTGTTTTTTTTCTTCAAAATGACAGAGACGGACCATCAAGAAAGGTTATTTGTTTGATGGGTGTTGATATTTTGGAGAGCTGATCGCCGAGACCCCAGTCGTTGAAGATTTGCGTCATGGTCGGTGGGGAGCGAACACCTTCTCGACACTGTGAAATGGTTGGTATGAACGTGCGCGAGGACGGAAATACATACTTTGGATAAGACGTGCGGGTGATGCTGTTCGAAGAGGGTGACGCGGTGGCCAGCATTCTGCAGTGACCATGCCGTTGCAAGGCCTGCGATGCCACCACCGACGACGATAAAGTCGAGGAAGTCCTCCAACCTTTGGGGAACTCCAGCAATGCCTGTATGCATGAGCAGTGGAGAGAGAGACGACGTACGCCATTGTTCGAGCGGAGGGTATATGTCGCGTCGACGATACCCCTGTCCATATCGAGGTTGAAATGTTGATTGCCATAAATGGGTAAAGAACCAATTTAAGCGAGATTAGTCAGCACACAACACCGACCACCACGGGGAATTAGCTGCTTGTTGCCTTCCATTAAAGGCAAGAGCATTGTTGCGACCCGAAGACAACGGGGCATTATGCAAGTCGGCGGACTCGGATCAGAAGCTGGCTTGTGTCGCCGCTCTCTCCGCTAGACTCCCACGAGCCTCCCATACGGCCCGGTGCGGGGCGCGCGCCGTCTGTGCCGTCGTGCTGGGCAGTCCCCATCCACCCCCGCCTGGTGTCTCGATCAGCAGCCGATCGCCTTTGCCCATCATCACCGTCGCCTTTCCACCCAAGTTGACATGCCGCGGTCCCTCTTCTTCCTTTCCATCCCCGTCCTCTTCCCGCCGCTGCTTGATCCACGTGTTTCGTCCCATCAGTCCGACCTCGCCCCCCTCCATCCCATACGGCGCTCGCGTGCGTCGCTACAAAAAAATAAGTTGACGTGCAGGAGTCAAAAATTGGCACAAACCTCGCTCAGAATCGACACCTGCAATGGGTGGGTCACTTCAAACTCCCGAATGACGCCATCACCCCCATGCCACTGTCCGTCCCCACCAGATCCTGGCCGCAGTCCAAATCGATGTAAAAGCACGGGGTAGCGGCGTTCCAGAATCTCGATGTCCCCTATACGTGTGTTGGTGATGTGCGTATGCACCCCAGACGTACCGTGCCACCCAGGCCCGGCTCCCGACCCGCCCGCGATCGTCTTGGGATAACATTAACACATTGTAGATCACCTTGTGAAATGCATGACTTGCCTCATAATACCCCCATCCTGCAACGGCCACACCGTCGCCGTTCTTGCCTCCAGTTCCAAATGTAAGGTTGCTACGAAACGAGTTCCTAGTCTGAGCGCGATCTAACATTGATACTTACTTTGTACATCCCTGGCTAGCGGCACACGCGTGAAACGCCTTCAACACAACGTCGACGATTCGCTGAGACGTAAGCACGTTTCCCCCGCAGACCGCAGCGGTCCGAGAAGGTGACAACACTGAGCTCTTTGGGAGCTTCACTGCCAATCGTACCCGTCAACAAGTACCCGAATACAAATCGATGCGATATGTACCTTTCAGGGGTACCAAGCAGCCCGCATTCAAAGGGATCTCTACATCCAACATCGCTCGCATGCAATAAATCACAGCAGAATGCACGACAGAGATGGGCGCATTCAGGTTTCCCCGAACTTCACATCCAGTTCCTTCAAAATCGAGCATCGCAGAACGCGTTTGCTCGTCGATCTCTACCCTCAGTTGGATCTGGAAAGGTAACAACAATTCTGTGAGACCGAGCACCATCGAGAAAAAGAAACAATCTATAATCACAGGCGTTCCATCGTCGAGATAGTCTACGGCTGTCAACACATTCGAACCTGCCCGTTTCGCAACCTCGACCAGCAAGTTCCTGACCGAATTCTCGGCGTTCGCACGAATATGATACATGTACTCATGCACCGTCTTCAAACCATATTCCTCGACCACTAGACTGCCGTCAGCTATCGATGCAAGAAACACTCACGGCACTCACTTGCGCGGAGCAACTGCACGCCCTTGAAGTTGGCCGCAATTTGCTACACGGTGTTGGTCACCGAACACACGACGTAGCACACAACCACACCACTCACCGCCTTGAGATCGCTTTCCACGTCCCGGATGTTTCGACACCCTGAACTACCTGGGTACCGCGCCGGCCTCTCGATCATGTACTCGTACAGCCCCTTTTGATCAAACGCCCCCCCATCGACGATCTTGAAACTCTCGATCTCTGCACCTTCCTCGAAGATGCTCACCGACGTCGGCGGCATCGAACCCGGGAGGATCCCGCCAATGTCAGCGTGATGCCCCCGCGAGGCGGTGAAGAAGATGATCTCGTTCGTGGTCGTATCAAAGACGGGCGTGATGATGGTGATGTCTGGGAGGTGACTGGCGGGGGTCGTCAGGTGTGAGTTGGACTACTAGTAGGTCCTGCGATGGTGCACTTACGAGCCGCCGGCGTGAGGCGAGTTGGTCATGAGCACGTCCCCATCTTTGAGCGTCTTTCCGTGGAGTTTCATCTGGTATTTGACGGCGCTGGACGACGGGGGGCGTAGGTAGCGTACGATGAGCGTCAACTCTGCTCAAACGACCGGACGGGCAGACACGTACAAGCTCATCGATCCTAAGTGGATAGGAATAAAGGGTGCGTTCGCGACGAGGTCCCCGTCTGGCGCAAAGAGCGCGCACGAGAAATCGAGTCGTTCTTTGATGTTGGTGCTGATGGACGTCTGTTGGAGGGATCTACCCATCGCTTCGGCAACGCTCATGAAGCGGTTGGCGAACAGTGTCAGGAGGATGGGATCGGGTCCGCTCTGGCTCGCCATGGTAAGGATCAATGCAAGAGCCTGGTGTCCAAGGCTTGTCGACAACAGATAACGTTGGCCTTCCAATCAACGAGTCATGTGAACCCCTGTTCACGCGATACAACCGAGTTGTTCCCATCGCCCAAACCTGAGAGATACAACAACATATAAGTACAACTTTACAATGATTCGCGGCTGGCCTCCTACTGTACATACTTGCATATTTCCGACTTTTACGCTACCTTGAAACCATCATCTTACAGTTTACTCTTTGTCCCGGGCCCAGAATACCCCACCATGGGCGGAGAAGCAAGGACTTTGCGCAAGACGCCAACTATCCTCTCGACCTCTTCCACTGTGTTATAGTGGACAAGAGAGATGCGTACAACGCCATCATCAGGATCTAACTTGGGCGTCGCACTCACGATAAGGCCATATGCGTAAAAATGTCCATAACGGATACCAATCTTTGCGGCAAGAGCAGGTCAGAAATTGGCCAAAGAACAAGCAGGATAGAACGCACGTTTAGCTCCTTGTCAAACTCGGCCACGATATCCTTACTCTTGATTGCACGTTGACCGGTGACCACAAAGCAAACAGTCGGGACTCTTGACAGGTCTAGGGTGCTCGTTCCAACGAGGCGGACTCCTCTATCATATTGCTGTTTGTCCGTGAGGAAGGACAGCAATGGGCGCAAGAGGCTTTGCTCGTGTTGCGCGATGGCAGCAAACGACGCGCCAAGGTTGTTTTCCGGTGTGAGCGATAAAAGATACGAAACAACCCCGCTCGCCCCGTGAACGAGTTCATAACCAGGACCGCCAAGCTGGATCTTTTGCGAGCTGTCGTTCGCTACCAGGAAATGATGGACGATCGACTTGAGCGATGACTGGAGAGCGGTGGAACGAATGTAAAATGCTGCATTATGTGCCCCATATATCTGTGCACATCAGCTCGACTTGATTTGCGACTCGTGCGTCGACAAACACTGTACCTTGTACAAGGAAAAAGCGCAATAGTCGATGTCCCATTTCCGGACGTCAATTCGTCTATGCGGTGCATATGCCACGCAGTCCACAGCGACCTCGACCTTGCGTGCTCCGACTTGTTTCGCTCGCTGTCTGAGCGACTTCACAATGTCTTGAATGGGGTAAACCGAGCCGAGGATATTGGAGCAAGCTGTAATGGCAACGATGCGCGTCTTGGGCGAAACAAGGGCGAGTAGATCCTCCGTTTTATAGGTATACGAGTACGGATTGCCCTCCTCGACAGCGACAGCCCGCCAATATTTCACGACCGCGCCACGACGTTGCGCCAAGTACTTCCAAGGACCATTGTTCGCTGTAAATCAATCGCCGTCAATACCATGCGGACGTGACAAGCAGAAAACGCCATCACCCTCGTGTTCGCCAGTGATGATAAACTCGTCTCCAGAGCGAACGTCATTATCCAATGCTCTTGCAATGTTCTCAAACACCATCGTCGAACTGGGTCCATAGCCAACTTCGTTGACCGAAGCTGCATTGAACAGCAGTGCCGCAGCGACCGATCCATCCGACACGCGCTGGGTACTCTGTACGCCCACCGAATAACTCGCACCGAGCTGGACGTTGGTGTTGCTGAGGTAATGGGTGATATTGTCAATCACCTGTTGGGCTGTTTGCGAGCCACCCGCGTTGTCGGCATAGATGTAGCCGGTACGCAGCGAGGGAAAGGATGCACGGACTTTGGCAATGTCAAGACCACCCATTGTGCGCAGTCACGAAAAAGGGTAAGATCTGGGGCATATTGACAAAGTCCCGGGATGTTTTTTTATAGCCAAGGTACGCCGGCAGGTGGGTCATCTGACGTTCATTTGCCGATGAGTTGGAAGTCATGAGGAGAAATAACGCACACATGAGTACAGGGGATGGGAATGACCCGAGATACCGTCCAACTCAGTAAGTTAGGTGAGAAAAATTTGATCGATCATTGTACATGATCTTTTGAAGTTGCAGGTTGACCGTGTTGGTGGTTATTACGTAATACATGGTCACCAAACTTTTCATATCTATTACGTAATTCGTAATGGTTAATAAAGTGCACTTCCATAAAAGGCAATCATAACCAAGTTTTCCGTTCATGAGCTCTCTCAACGACCTCCTTGCGTCTCAGGATGCACTACTGCGCGAGGCCGCACTCGCCTTACCTCACGAGTTTTCTCGATGCACGTTTAGCATGGGCCCCATTAGACAGGCCATCCATCTCTGTTTGACGTGTGCCACTCCTCGCGGTATCTGCTCCTCCTGTTCCATCGCCTGCCACACCGACCATGAACAAATCGAGCTCTTCCCGAAGCGTTACTTTCGTTGTGACTGTCCGACGTCTTCCATTCCTCACGCATGTACTCTGCACAAGATCACCGAGGAGCAAAATGGCGCGAATAAATATGGACAAAACTTTCGGGGCTTGTTCTGTCGCTGTGCAAGGCCATATGACCCCAAGTCGGAGCGAGAAACGATGATCCAGTGTCTGGCGTGTGAGGTTGTGCCACTCCATCTACCACCGTCAACTGTCTGACGAGTCTGTCTTTCCCGAATAGGACTGGTTTCACGAATCATGTCTCAACCTGCGCGACAGACCACCGCCACGCGAGCCTTCCCCTGAGTTTCCCGATTTCGGCAACGCGGCTATACACGAAGACGGCGGTTCGGAAGTATCCACTGATTTACCCCCACCCCTGATTTCTGCTGATGACTACGAGTCGTTGGTGTGTGCCGCATGCGTGAGTAAAGTACCCATCCTCCGTCGATACGCGGGAACAAAGGGTGTCATCATGGTAGTACGCGATAGGGAACGAGGCTCTTGGCAGCGATTCGAAGGGAATACGTTGGCAGAATCTCAGGGGAACTCTGATGAGCCCTCGTTGGATGTTGCAGACCCCGAATCCGTCGCGAGCAAACGGCCGCGTTCGCGTTCTTCCCAGACTGATGAACGTGATGCAAAGAGGACGAAGGTCTCAGAATCCCCACCCTGCTTGGCGCCGGCTGTGAACCGTATCGCACAAGGTATCTTGGATAGCAAAGCGTCTGGTTCCAAGAATTCGACCCACGAAGGCATCGGTGATGTCTTTTTGACCGAAGGCTTTCGTGAACGGTGGTGTCGGTGCGAGCGTGTCAGTGTCTCGATTTTGCATTGATGCCTTGAAATGAACTAATGGTTCACAGTGTCTGCCATCGCTACAGGCACATCCATATTTGCTCGAAGAAGAGGACACCTATGAACCTCCCGAGGATCCCGATTCAGGCATGAGTCCACATTCATTCCAATGTGAACTCGACATTGACTTTGTATCAGGCGTCTCTCTCGAGGAACTGGGTGCAAGAGCTTTGGAACGGTTACCACGCGACCGTGCCATCGATGGTATTCACGCTTTCAATGACATGCGGTACGCCTTGTTACGTTTGCTGTATCTTTCTAATGTAGGCTAGGGACCACCTCTTGGAGTACTTGCGACCTTTTGCTCGAGAAGGCAAGGTTGTAGAAGCGGCAGATGTGACACGATTTTTCGATGCACTCAGGGAAAAAAGACATCAAGTCAATTAGCCATTTTCCCGTAACTATATTTTCTGTGTTAATTTGAAAAGCGCGAATGTGTCGTTGCGCTCGCCAAGTCTAGGATTGACCGGACTCTGGCAGGTGGACCTACCCGTTGGTGTCACACTAGGGAATATTCGACACATCACGAATAGATACAGTAATGTGCACCTAGTGATCTGTTGTACGCTGAAGTCGACCACTTGGTATATGGGGAACATACTCAAAGAACAGTTACCCAGTCCATGAAAACAGGTTCGGGGTAAAAGTTGATAGCGATCAGACTGGCGCTGACGGAGCACGTTATTTCTTGGCCCCGATCTGAAAGAGACCAGACAACACGTCAGAAACGGCGTGCTCCTTGACAGCACTTCTTCCACGCAGCGTCCGACTCGATAGTCGAGACCGTCTAGATACACTACCGAATGTGGTATGGCGCTCGCAATCGTGCTGGTCATAACGCATCCATCTGCTCTCCGAGTACCACGCGGGATCGCAATGGGTGACCGCACATTCGTAGATGAGTCCAGCATGGATTTGGGCAAGCCCGCGTGACCCATGGTTTCGACAATACGTTCAGAGTACGCGTGTTGAAGACCGGATGGCAATGGCGTTCGGGTGGCGCTCGAAGCAGCACCCTGGTTTCCTCGAATAGCGATACGGCGTGTCGAGCAAGGAGAGAATCGGACGCGTCAAGGAGAGGGATCCAGTATCGCTGGAATAAAGAACTCTGAGAACAACCGGATGCGGTCGGTATATCCCCATCGCCAACGACCTGAGTGCCCTGCAGTCATCCAAACTGAAAGAGAGAATACAACGCTGATCTCGAAGGGCAGGGCCGCATCATCATTGTACGTGATGACCTATGGGTCGTTTTCACGTCGACAGCGCCATGAAAGGATCAAGACGTTGGAATTGGCAATCGCGCGCGCAGCCACGACGTCGGACCGACCGCATAACCGGTGCGCATGCGGCGCGCACCCACTACATTCCAGCGTATGTTGTTCTCTTGTAAATACATAGCCTTCACATTCTACGCACATTGACCGTCTCGCATACTTAGTCCTGTGCCCGGATCCGTACAAGATCCTGTTATCCCCTTTTGACACTATGGTCTATTTCGTATATAGGTTGCTTGTTCTTTGTCGAACACCTCAGTCCGTTGTTCACGACGACTGACTTCTTGTCCCTCGATAGCTGCTCGTCGCCTCATCCCGCTGTTATTTTCTCACAAGAGAGGTGTCCACGACCAGGTGCCAATTTGAAACCCATTGCTATGTGAGTTCTCACGCCACTGGATCAGGTAGCACTGTGGTCGCTCTTCACTCGTTTTCTTCTCGGTCTGAAATGCCAACGAAATCGCTCACTCCGGAAGAAAAATCAAAGGTGTCCTCCGCAATCTCTACCTCTTCCCACAAGATTCTCGCTGCAGTACCAGCCCGCATCTACTTTGCCCATCCGCAGCGGGACACATGGTCATACGGTGGTCTACAGGGCGCACTGGCGCTCACCTACGACAAGTCCAAGGATGCGTTCTTCATGAAGCTCGTCGACTTTGAGGGCACGCGCGGAATCGTATGGTACCATGAACTCTACGCTCAATTCGACTACCGCAAAGACCGGCCGTTCTTCCATTCCTTCCCGGGTGATGTGAGTGTGTCGTCTGACCAAGGGTGTAGTCACTCACCCATACAATCCTTCTAGAATTGCATGATCGGCGTCGTGTTTGCCGACGAGAAAGATGCCACCGTATTCTACAAGAAAGTCACGACTCGCAAGCCGGAGAAAGGTACGCGCGACCATTCCTGCGACCATCTCGTGTTCATGTCGCTTGTCAGCCGCCAAGGCCCCTGCAGAGCCGCCAAAGGCCAAGAAGGGGGGAAAGATCAATAAATCAATGATCTCAGGTCCTCAAGCAGGTTCATTCAAACACGTTGCCCATGTCGGGTTCGACGCCGAGAAGGGGTACACAAGCAACAACGTGGATCAGTCGTGGCTTTCGCTTGTCCAGGGTCTCCGAGGTCATGGAGTCACTGAGGATGTCATCGAAGAGAACAAAGAATTCATACAGGACTTTGTCCGTCAAGCCCAGGTGACTGCGAACGTAGTGGCGACAGCACCGCAGAAGAAGAAACCGCCGCCTCCACCCGTCCCTCGGCGAGGTGCACATGCTACCTCGAGTAGCGTCACCTCCACTAACGGAGACGCGGCTCTATCCGTCCCTTCAAGACAACCACCACGGTCCAGCCAGCCAGTCCCTCCTCCGCCCCCACAGCGCGGACCTGTGGTACCCCCTGTCCCACCTGTGCCTCCACCTTCAGTGAGGCCCAACATTCCCCTTCCGCCCTCTCGACCAGTGGCCTCACCGCCCACCCCGCCGATGCCACCCCCGGTCGTCCGCCCGACTCCCTCAACACCGGCACCGCCCCCACCCCCGCCCCCACCTACAGTACGCACTCAGAATGGTACACCAC